>PVIR01033224.1:0-18036 GCA_004026965.1 Petromus typicus | reverse complement strand
CTAGGATGTCTAAGATACTAAGCTAGAAACTGAAGGAATCAGTGAGGCCCAGCATCTGGATTCTAACATTTAAGTCTTGAACAATAATCTAATTACAAAAAACCTGTAAGTCTGCAGTGTAAGGAAAATCATAAAAGCAAAATTTCAGGCATAGCCACAAGCTCTTTTCAGGTCAAAGGCTGAAAAATTTACTCTTTATAACAACATTAATGGACTCATTAGCAAAGTTAAATAAATCAACCCACTGAAAGTCAAGGGTTCCATAGGTCAATCTGTCTTCTGGAGTATATTCAGGTTCCAGCCTCTATCTTCCATCCAACCTTTCTCCCTGGCCTTTTTAAGGAACAAACTATTTAATCTCAAATTACTATTTAGAATGTAGGGTCTATATTACAGATCCTGAAATGGAGATTAACATATAAGAAGTCCATCCATGGAGAAGGAAGAAGAAGCAGTCTTGGACAGAGGGAAAACATGCTGTTTGGTGTATTCCCTTCTAGGTCTAAGCCAAACCAGTGGGAAACTCCAAAATGTGCTGGGAGTCTGAAAGTATTGTCTCAAGTTGTCCCAACAAGAGACCTGGCAAGCCGCATCCTCAAGTCAGTAAAGCTTCCCTGAGAAGAGATCATCTCCTCAGGAGAGTCTGATTCTCTTCAGCCAAGAAGTTCTAAAAGACAGTGGAGAGAATTCCACAGCTGGAAGAATCACTCTTTGAATAATGGAGAAAGTCAAAGTGGTACTGACTAGTGTCTGAATGTTACACATTTTTCTCAGTGAAGTTTTCCAAAGTAAACTGGATTTTTATAATTGTTCCCATGCACCTTTTGGGCATATTCAATATTTTGATGTGTCCAGTTTAGTATTATAATTGCCAGTTCTAGGAAATGGGAAAAAAACACTGTAACTTTGTACATAATAAAACTTGAAAGTACCAAATTGGCCATTATGTTCAGACCTCTTTTTGCAACACAACAACTCTCTCTTTCTTCTTGGCCAGCTGCTGTCTAGCAATTTACAGCTCAGGGAAGGCTGAGGGAGGTATAAACAATGCAAAGATGTCTGTCTGAGTTCCTTTATTGTGTTCCTCTGGGAAGTATTATGGAAATGACTTCTTGGCTCTGCCAGAGTTCATTGAGGAGGTTGATGTAATAGAAACGAACAAGTGTTTGAAAACAAAGAACAGTCCTATCCTTCTGTCAGAGAAAGTAATCTTGCTATGCCAGGACACTATCAAAAATTGGGCTTTAGTAAATTCATTTCAGAGAAAATATAACTGGGACACATAAACACACAAGTAACTGGCTAGTTTCTTAATGAATCTATTCATTCACTAACAAGTTTATATGTTCAAAGCACCTTAGAAATACACAACTGATAGAGTTGGAAAAACTGAGAATACAATAAATTATAGAGCTAGGGATGTGGCTTAGTGGCACCACCCCAGCCTGTCAAGCACAACACCCTGAGTTAGATCCCATTACCAAAGAGGGGGGAATTAAATGAAGTGTAAATATAATAAAGAGCAAAGTATCATAAAAGCAAGAGCAGAACTTGTAATTTGATCTAAGAGATTCTTGCAAATTTCCAAAAGGAAGTAATATTTAAATAAAAACCTAAAAATGAGCAACATTTAGATCATCAAAGCAGTCAGGACAAAGAGATCTACATAAAGGAAGTACCATATGTAGAAGGCCAGAAAAAAAAGAAGAGATGGTAAATCTCAGAAAATAAGTCTTTTATGTTCAAAGTAAGTAGTTAGGGGAAAGAAGTTGATTCTCCAGAAAGAGGAGAGGGGTGTGATGGAGGGGCCAAAGCAAGAAGGACACTGCAGACCATGTTTAAGGCCTATGGCTTTATTGGGATGACAAGAGAAGGTAGTGAGTGACTTCAAACAGAGAAAAAGACATTAGTGTATTTTAAGCCTATAAAAATTGAGTGATGCTGTGGAGGAAGAGTAAATTGGGAGTGCAAGAAGGGTAGGGAAAAATCCACAAAGAAGGAAAGTGATCAAAATGGACTTCACTAGAGTAGCTGAGAAGGACAAAGAGAAATGTTAGATTTAAGAGCTGTTTAGCATCTAGAATCATTAGAGCTTAGTGATTATCTAAATGATAAGGAAAGGGATGGGAGTGAGGGATTCCTTATCCTGGGTCTCTGAGTTACTAGACTTATTGAGTGAAATCTGGAAGAAGATTCAGGATAGAGCAGAAATGCTCAGTTTTGCAGGTTGAGGTGGATAAACATTTGATACACTGAAGTTCAGAGTTTCGGTAACAACTGAGCTGTGTTTTGGGGCTTTCTCACTCTACAAATGTACATTACAACCACATGAACAGATATGATTGCTCCAGGACATGTGATGTCCAAAGAGAATAGGAGACTCAGAGTAGAGCTATGAGGACAATCAACATTGCAGGATTGGATAGTGAATAGCAAGTCACAAATGCAACTGATAAAGGGACTTAAAAGAAAAAGAAAGATAAATAATAAGGATTTGTTTGTCAGAGACTGTGAGCTGGGCACGTCTGCTTACTTGTCTTTCTTGACCATTTCCCAGTTTCAAGGGAGTTAGGTGTCACCACCACACTGAACCCACTTGATGGACCCAAGCAGCCATCAGGAAGCCTGCTTTGAAAGGTGGTACAGCAATATCTCTCATAGTTCCTTCTTTCTTTTATGAGTGGTTCAACATCACCTGCAAGAGGAATTCAGAAAGATTTTTGATTCTCTGGGAAAACACTATTAGACTTTGTGTAAGAGAAAAATATACTTTTTCATGCTATGTGGCCAACTTATGGGGTTTGTGTGCTACAGGAGAACATGCTTTCCCTTACACAGCAGAGTCATGAAAGTTGACAGAGGGACTGTTTCAAAAAGGAAGTAAATATTCAACAATGTGTAAACAAGACATTGTTCAGTGTTTGCTTTTTGGTGGTGGTGGTGGTGTGTGTGTGTGTGAGAGAGAGAGAGAGAGACAGAGACAGAGTCAGACACGTACACACACACACACACACACACACACACACACACACACACACACACACACATACACAGAGAGAGAGAGAGAGAGAGAGAAAATCTTGGGAACTGACCACACAGCCTTCATACTGAGCTACAACCCAAGCCTTTTTTTCCCCAAAATTTAGATGAAGTTTTTAATATTTTACTAAATTGCACAGGTTGATGTCACACTTGCAAACCTCCTGCCTCAGCCTCCCAGAATTCCACCTCAGAATTCCACTGTGTCCAGCAATTTAAGAGTATCTGTGATCTTGTTCAACTTGTCATAGGGCTGATTCTGTCCTTAGAAAATTATTCCATTCGTTTAACAAACTTTGTCCATAGATTTTTGTCTTTTTTCACTCAAACAAGATTTCTGAGATTAATTGCATAATCCTACTTTGATTTATTCACTTATTCCTGAGGTTTTGGATGAGTTGATGAATTGATTCTTGTGTCACAATTTGGGTGAAGAAACAGTTAGTTGATCTATTGGAGAAAAGTTTGGGTTCACAGTAATCAGTCAGTCAGCAGCTGTTTTGCCTGACTGCAACATCTGTAAGTATTGTGAATTTCCCAAATTGTCTACATAAGATATTTAAAGCTACATTTTATACACACTAATCATTAATATGAATGAAAGCCATAGAAACTTGTTAGAAGTATAGACGCTTAATTACTCACATCCAAGTTTCTATTTAGTAAATAAGTCTGGAGGCCAAAATTTCACATTTTCCAATAAGTTCTTCAACTGTTACTGATATCTGTGATCCTAAGTTCACATTTTGTTAAATTGCTGATCTACTTCTACTGGGATGCTTTAAAATCCAAAGTTGTTCTGAAAAGCGGAGATAAAACTTTCAGTTGCTTGGCATCTATATGGAAATTGAAAAGAAATCAGAAAGGCATTTTGTCATAAGAGAATGAAAGGAAGGATTGTAAAAGGCATTGCCACACTTTTTTACCTTCTGTATTTATAAGCATTCACTTCAAATACTTTATACATTCTCTCTTCACTCTGAATTTAGTGATGAAATTTTCTCCTTCTAGAGCCCAGAATACAGTCAACAGATGATGGGATGTACTTTGTTGTGCTGCAAACTCATATGACAGCACAAATCGTTGCCACTAATCTTCAGGTTCCTGGACAGAGAGCCAAGAAGAGTATGACACCCCACATTCTGCTGTGCCTAAGTCTGCACCCCGGACTGCTCAGAGACAATGTTTATTTCCCATTAAAATTTCATTTATTCTGCTAAATTAATTTCTGAAAGAATTTCTCTGTAGAAATCAATTTCATACTTAGAGAAACAAACAACCGGGCTTTTTCAAAGCTTGTATAAAAGAGGTCCACAGAGTCTCCATATTTCACCTCTTGTCTGACTTTGTGCTAAAGTAATCTCTGTAGCTAGTCTAACTTGAGATGAAAAGGTAGAAAAGGAGGAAGAACAGAGGGAGAAAAAATGAAAGCTGTTGTTAGATAATCAACTCCCAGTAGCCAGAAGAGGTTTTAGTGATGTAAATCTGTACAACCACTACAGCCTACAAGGCCTAACATTGTTTCATACAGAATGTCTATTGACAGGTTACTTGGAAGCTTGAAAAGAATAATATGTATCCCACTGAAATTTAAAAAAAATGGATTTGCTTTAAACAACTTATTAGTCCAATTATTTAAATACATGGTAACCAAATTCATATTTTTCATTAATTTTTATTAAATAATATAAGAGAAATATAAAAATGGCAATTTTATTATATTTATTCAATACAAGAATCAACTGATTGAAATGACACCTGGGATAGTCAACTCCTAAACACATGCGCTGCCCATGTGATGCTTGGGAAAACTGGTAAGTAGTTACATCTATATAACAAAGCTTAAAGAACAGTTCTTATCAAGGAAGGCTGTACACTGCCTTTTACCTTATAGCCCCATTTGAAAGGAGCCTCACTTCCCAGCAAGTTCAGCTTTTGCCTTCTAAATTAAAAAATGTAACTTCCCTTCCCAACCCAAACCCCTCAGATTTCTACTCCCTTAAAACACTCAATTTTTGCTAGTTTATTTTATCCTGCTGAGCCTCAGTTTCCTTATTTGTAAAAAGAAAGAAACAGTAATGGAACAATATTCTGAGGATTCAGTGAAAGAATGGATGTGAAATGTTTGGAACAATGTCTGGCATATAATAAGCATTAATTATATAAATGTTGTTAAGAAAAATACTAGACACAATTGTTTCTGATCTCCCACTCATCTAGGTATCCTCACAGTTTGCAAAATTATACAGTAAACATGACAGCATTCATAGGGAAAAACAAAGTTAGGAACAAATCCCTCAATGCCTATGGCACTTCTTAACCAGGGCACTGAGAAAGCAATAAGCCTTAAAGTTGCTGGTAGCAGAATTCACTCCTCATTGATCTTTGCCCCTACAACTGGAAAGTGTCTGTTCCTTCATATCTTAGCCATAAATGCAACTTTCTTTAAAAATTCACTTACTATAAGCTACTTGAGTCTAAAATAAAATTCTAATTAAGAAGTTTTGTTTTCTGATGTTTTATTTAAACAAAGGGAAATGCCTTTCTAGGGTTTACTCTCCCACTGAAAGTTTTCACTGCTGGTAGGTCAGCACAGTGGGTAGAATATGGTGAGCCTAAGGTGATGCTTTTCCTGATGCTTTTCCACACCAAATAGAAGTAATTTAGGAATGTACTGAATTTTTAATAATGTGAAAATATTGAAGTTCTGTATTAATTGTGAAAAGGTTTATTCACCCTTGATCACTTCAAATCATGAACACACTGCTAAAACAAATCTGGTTCAATCATCTTACGTGTTATGCTGACATTATTCTCCTAATTGTCAATTGAGTACAAAGTGATTTATATTAAAATATATATATTAGCAGACTGTAGATGTAATTTTAAAAATCCATAAGATTAGAGAATTATTCTGTGATAACTATTTCCTTCTAGATTCAACATCCCTGAATAGTCTACTCCTTTTTTTTTTGTTTGTGTGTTTGAGACAGGATGTCGCTTTGTGGTTCAGGCTGGCCCTGAGCTCACTATGTAGCATCACATTCATAGCAATCCTCCTGCCTCTGCCTCCTGAGTGCTGGGATTACAGACATGAGCCACCATGACCAGCACTGAGTAGTGTTTTCAACAGTAACTAGAACCCAGTTTTTACGGCTAGCAACCTGTGATCTTGATAAGAGCATAGAAGAGTGGGTGTGTTTGTGCATCCTGGTGGTAGGCAAAGGATGCACTTATGTATTTGGCTAGTGTATTAACCAAAGAAGGCAGTTGTATTTTTTTAAGTTCCTCTACACTGCATCCAATAATAAAGAAAGAAGTAAAACTCACCCCTGAGTTTCCTCAGGGCATTTTGTTGTTCTTTTGTTTTCTTTTGTCATTGCTCATTACTTGCCTTTTGTTTGTTTGTTTGTTTTTTGTTTTTCCCTTTTCCTGCCTGCCTAACTGTAGGAGAAAATAAGCAAAGAGTTGTACTATTGTTCTAAAGGCATGAACTATTCCAGATGATGGCAGGCCTTGGGTCTGAGAGCAACAAAGGAACAGAGTCCTGTGATAAGAAGTGGTTCTCAAGCAGCCCATGGCCCTTTGTAAAGACAACTGATTTCTTTTTTTAAAATTAACTTTATTGGTACATTATGAATACATATGATAATCACATTCAACATTAAAAGTTTGTACCAGAATATGACATGACTTGATTGTCATATTTTCCCTTTCCCCATACCCTGCAACTCCCCACCCCCTATATATACAATCTTTGTTTTCTTTTTTCTTTATCATTACCACATTTATTTTCCCCTTATTATTTACCTTTACACTCTTTCCTTTTAAATATTTTCTACTTCGCAATATCAACTATATCTACTACAACTCATTTACAACTTCATATTCTCGTACTAAAGAAAAGATGATATTTACATATCTATGACCTGTTTATTTCACTTATGAAGATGTCCTCAAGGTACATCCATTTGAGTATGAATGACTCACTCAATCTCATTTTTAGTGTCAGAGTAATGCTCCATTCTATAAAAGAACCACATCTTCTTTATAAAGACAATTGATTTCTTATAGACTATCCATTCTTCCTGTTGTACAGCATCATAAAGAAAAATCAGGGATGGGTAAAGTATATTTTCATCTCTACATGTTCGTTCTACCAGATATATCACAACCATAGAGAGAACCATTAACAAACACATTCTGAGGATCTCAAAGAGTAGAAAAGTCACATTATAGCATTCACTTTACTTCACTCTCTCTTCCCAAAGCCTCATAACACACTCATTAAAAAAGAAGTTTTCTGGGGTCCTGTGTCTAGTCTTTCAATATTTGAATGATAATGAAGCTAACGTTGAGATTTACTTATTTTCAAATAAATGGAACCAACAGAATGTTATCAGCATTCATTGTGGTCATTACTGAAAGAGAAAGCAGCAAGTCTCAAAAGGATCTGAGCTCTCAGCTCAGCACTCAGTGTGGAGGAAAAGAAAGAGTATTCCACCATGACAGACTTGGAGAAATGGAAAGACACCTCAGCAAAGGAAAATGCTCCATCCCAGCTACCTGTATGAGCTTGATCACCTTGGCAAGCCTCTTCTAAGTTTCTTTGCCTTATTTTAAAAACTTACTTATCTCATCTTTAGTTTCTACCCATTATGAATCTGTACTGGTTGAAGTTTCAATGATTGAAAGAAACACAAAATTATTTGTGCCCACTGGGCACCACATGATGGAAGGAGAGGAAAAATCTGGTCATTACAATCGGTGAATGATAGCTGGAGAAGGGACATAGCTTACTTGGGGAGCTGACAGATGCAAGCTGCAACCCCTAGATTGGCACGAGGGCATTACAACACCTGCTACTATCTCCAGTATCCTATCATCACAAAATCCACATGAAGCATAATTTTCTGCAGTGACAGAAAACAAAAATGAGATCACCAAGCAGACTGGACATAAGAAACACATTTTGATGTCACTGCCTCCCATTACCCCAGATGGGAAAAGCCCAGGCTCCCGCTTGTTCTGTACTATGTGAGTTGTATAATATTCCATTATGCAATATAATGGAAATAAAGTGCACAATAAATGGGATGAACTTGAATTCTCATGAAACCACCTCCCCTTAGTGCATGAAAAACTGATCTTCCACAGAAGCAGCCCCTGGTGTCAAAAGAGATATCTTCAGAAAGGGGCAAATTCACAAATAATCACAATTTATGGGGATGAGACAGCTCAGCCTTTATCTTTGAGGGCTTTTTATGACTCTTATGCAGTTCTGTGAGTTTTAATTATTATGGTTAAATGCATAACTGAAGAATTTTTATACTTAAAAATTAAAATGAGTGTACAATTTTTTACATTATTTGTAACTGATCGCATTTTAATGTTTCTAGACTTATTAGATTCTAGAACAGAGGGTGACTTAGAATGTGATACCTCAATTCATTTTATAGTCAAGACAATGAAATACAAGAGATGAAAGGACTTGCTCACTGCTGGAAAAGCAGACCCACCTGGCACTTTCTGCGTTTCAGAGACCCGCTTGGCTACGAGGCATTTTGTTCCAGCAGCTCCACCCAGTGAGAGGCCAGACTTGGAGACCCATAACTTTTGTGCATTTTGTTAATTGTTTGTGCTTCTTGTACTATTTTGATGAAGAGAACTTCAATATCTGTACAACTTGAGAAAAATTTTTTGACCGTGGAGGAAGCTCCTTATTTATGTGAACTTAAGACATATCACAAATACTCCATTCATTATCTCTGTTCCTAACATGAGACTGAGAAAACACAACTCTTCACAAAACACAATTTCTTTTATTAGTCAATAAACAGTATTACCCATACTTTCATTACCACAGTCAGTAGTACACACACTAGAGACATGATCTCTGTGCTCTTTTTGAGCTTTTGGGGAGAATCACAGATCACCTGAGTATTTGGGAGGGGAGGGATATGAAAATACCTTTGTGTTTTACAGATGAGAATGATGAAGTCAAGATCTTAGTAGCCTCTCTAAGGTTTCACAGACACTGAACAGAACTTAACACAGAGTTCATTTTTTTATTTCCAGACAATGCTCATGTATAAATGGAAGAGCTTTTTTAGGACATCCTAACAAAACTGCATTCACAATTTGAGTAAATGTAAGAATAGATTGAAATTATTCTTTTACAAAGACAAGTGCTAATTTGGGTATGATTCAGGGAAAAGTTCTCAGAATGCCCCCTGCCCCTGCATTTCCAAAGACATTTTCTTCTTAAGTGATTTAATTGGCCTATGAAGATATTTCTGGATAATTTGTGAACATTCTATTTTTCGAAAAATAAGAAAAAGAGGATAAGACTCCCATATTTGCCTCCAGAATGTTTCATTAATGTAAAAATGGTTGAATATGAAAGTTTCATCAAGATTTGTTTTCTGTTCACAGATAATTTCCTCATTTTTTTTTAAACTGAAGAATCATTGACAATCTTTTTAAAGATAAATGTTTATACAAACTAGATCTTTTGTAACTAAGACTAGTGTGGACATAATAGAAAGCAGACTGAAAGCTGGCAGGAGATAGATACTCCATATAACACTGTGAGTGTGTATGTGTGCTTAGAAGTAATATATCTATTTTTCTCCCATTTCTCTTTATTTAGCCACAAATGAACATGATCACTTCTCGTTTAAAAGCTCTTCCCCCCTTCTTATCTTTTTTTTTTTTACCTACTATCTTACTACCCTTTTTCTCATATTTTCTTTCTTTCATGTTTCAGTACAAATCTGTTCAAGGCAAAACAACATTTTGACACCACAATATTCATGTTGTATAACAAAGTATCTACAACAACAGGCAAGAATTTTGCTTTTGTTCTCTTTGTATTAATTTAATGTAGACATGGCCTCATTCTACCTATATTTTTAGTTGGATAAGAAGCACTAAGTTACTGAAAATAAAGGTTTACAGTAAATACAGCTTGTCTCTTTAGACCTAATGATGAAAGAACAACTACACATTTGAAAGTAATTCTAATTCTGATGCTGAGGCAGAGGTGCTATTGGATTCAAACTATGACCTTGCTGCACAAACCCCTAAGGCAGTCACTTAGTCTTGCCAGTGAGATTTGCTGATATGCTCTTGTTACTAATATAGCCTAAAGCCATGTCTTAAGATACTTTTGTTTAAAAAACTTAGAGAGTGAAAATAAAATGCTAGTCTCAAGAAGAGAAGTAGGAGACAGATACATCAGTTTAGCAGGCAGAAAATCTCTGCTTGTGGAAGCAGACTTAATTACAAGAAAGACATTGGTTAAATAAATAAAACATTGTTGTGTGATCAGAAATAGCAATATAGGCAGCAACATATCAACTCTTTCAAGGACAGAATTATCTATATTTTAAGAAAACTGATTTTACTTAATCCACCAAGGGCACTTTCTGAGAAAGACTCCAGAGTGTGTGTGTGTGTGTGTGTGTGTGTGTGTGTGTGTATATATATATTCCTGATTGGCTCAACTGGTCCTGCATTTTGTTTTACCCGAGACCCTATGGCTTCTGTGACATCTTAAGTGAATCACATTCTTCCACATTAACATAATGAAAAACTGAGAGATAGAGCTATCAATTTTTGGCTATGAGAAAATACATAATCTAGAAAATGTCTTGGTGTTTTTCCTCACATGACTTCTTCCTCTTACTTCCCACAATCTTAGGGTCTCACAGTTGATCTACAGAAATTGAAACTGCCTCATTCTAGGTCCTGTCTTTGTTCCACTACACTTTAGTGATGGAGATAGATGATGTGAAGACCCTTAAATGCTATTCTTTATTTCTCTGTTCCTAGCACAGCTGTGGTACCACATTGGACTCTGGCCTAATGGTTTTTATGGACTCAAATAATTATTAACAGGATTTATCTTCATTGAACACTTGCTGGTGAGAAAAATAATAGCAGAATACAGGAAACATTATCTGTCTTAGATTCAAAATTGGCTTTTAGCTATTTGATTCTGGTTTATATTATGAAAGGGAAAATAATATTCTATTTTTATTGCTGTGAATGTTTTTGCTGAACCTTTATAACTTCACAATCATCTATAAGAAAAAGTAGATATTTCATGTCATTTTCTAGTGATGCAAATGGACAATAGAAGCATCTATACTGTCTCTATTGGCTCTGACAATATGTCCATAGTCTTGAAGGAGGGGAGTCCAATCCATGTTTGAGAGTATATGTCTGCAGCAGTGTTATCTAGAAAGGGTTGTACTAGTGCTGATCTCCAGTGTGCATCTTAGTAAGTTTAGTTAAAATCCAGTCTCCTGCATCCCACAATATTTTATAGTAAAACAGTGAACTAATAAATAGTTATTTATTTGCCTCAGATGCACACAGAATAGTCACAGATCACACAGGCTCAGAGTGTCTAGACAATGTTTAGAGAGAAATAACAGAAAAGCCCAGGAGAGAGAGTACTGTGAACTAATTTGAGAGGGATTATAGTGTTGATGATAGAAAATAGATGATAGATTCAAAGGCAAATCTTAGCTGAAGCTTGCCTTTCCCTTGGATTTGGATTCTAAAAGAATGATCAAATAATCTGACATGAAGTGACATTACTCAGATAAATTACTTTAAATTTGTATTTAGACTTCATAAAATGTAAAAGTAGAGGCAGCATAGTAACTGTCACATGAAAAATTTACCTGAAATTTTGAGTCATCCTTCTAAAATGAAATTCTGGGACTCTCAGCCTACCATTTACCAGCCCTCAGCCACTTAGTCTATTGGTCATTTGAAGAACTGTCAGTATTTTCCACTACAGATGTTGAGGAGCTACCGACATGAAATAGCCTCCTCCGTGTTGTTTATTTTTATTATGTTGTACCATTCTTAATGACTTTGTGTTTTAATTGAGTCCTAGTTATACAAACGAAAAGCCAATATCTTCTCCAGAATTTCATGGTGCACTAACTTCTCCTCTCAAGTTGTAGTTCGGAAAAGATGAAAATGCCTTATTAAAACTAAAACATTTATCTCATGATTGGAGTGTAAAAGTGAAGTACATAAACAAATCCTTGTTTTTGAAGGAACACTTTTCAGAAAATGAGTAAACTCATTCTTTTCACCTGCTTTGTACTGTATGTTCAGACTTCCTACTTACATAATCTTCTCACATTACTACAATGGTTGTTTTCAGTGACTCCAAAATACAGTATCATGTGCAGTTCAGTCAATAACCAAATGGATCACAATACACAGAAAAGAAAACTTTCTAATAGTCTCAGTTTTTCTAGATTAAAGAATGTTTTTCAATTTTTGCTGAGAGCAAAAACATAAGAAAAGTTTTTATTGTAAGTCTTACATTTTTAAATGAATAGAACAATCATTTAAATGATTTCAGGAGTTAATTCTTTCCCCACTAATGGTCCTCAAAGAGAGAAGTAATCAAGGGCTGGGGAGTTAGCTCAGTGGTTCCGATGCCTGTCTTGTAAGTGCAAGGGCCCAGGTTCGATTCCCCAGCAACCACATACAATACTGGGTGTGGAGACTCATGCCCAGCAGCAATAAGCACCACATACCACAGTTCTGGGCATGGTGGCTCACGCCTGTAATCCCAGAATTCAAGAGGTAGAGGCAGCAGGATTGCTGTGATGTGAGTTTGAGGCTGAGTTCAGGGCCAGCCTGAACTACAAAGCGAGACCCTCTCTCAAAAAATAAATAAATAAATAAATAAATTTTAAAAAAGAGAGAAGTAATCAAAAACAATGACTATGGAGGCAAGCGGAATGGGGGACAGGAAGGTAGACATGATGAATTCCTCCTAGATCTTCATACCATACAGTAAACTTGAAGTCCTGATCCATCACAAATTACTTCAAGCAACTATCATCATTTCGAGTATGACTATGAATCTATCTGTTTGCTCTTGTCTGATCTCTGTGTTCATAATTCCCTTCTCTTGACATTAAGGAAGATGGTGAACAACAGAAAAACAAAAAAACAAAAGAAAAACAGCCTCTAAGATTTGGTGGGCAGACACTGGAATACAGCAGTGTGAGAAAGAGAGGGAAGGGCGTCCCCAGGATCCAGAAAGGATTTGAAGTGGGAATGGAAGCCTACAGGAAGAGTGAAAAGAGGGATCTCAACATAGAATGAGGAGACAGCAAGTGGTTATTTCTCCCTGAGCCTGACTCACTGTGTGGGAGGCCTGGATGAGACCTGAAAATGCATGGTGTGACTATTGGAGACCCCAGAGGCCTCCAGAGAGAAATGCACCAGTGGAATGGAGAGGTAGATGCAGCAGACTGCAGTGGCTGGTGAGTTATTGGGGTTCAGATGTTCCCCAGGAAGGGTGATTGGCAGGTGGCTATTTTAGAGAGGCTGACTGGCCTCAGAATTCAGAGCAACTGCAGATGGCTCTCTCTAGTGGATCCCAGTGTCAGGGGAAGGTGGAAACAACTTGAAGTTGGCCTGAGGTCAAGGATCTGAGTTCAGACCAGCAGGAGGCACATAAAGTGCTGCAGGCTAAACAAACAGCAACAAACCAGTCTGAATTTCAGTGGAACTAAACGTACAAAATTGCTAGGATTATCTACTGCCCCTTTTAAACCTACAGCCTACATCCTAGAATTAATCAACACAGATCTAAGCTATGTCTGTCCCTGTATCTACTAGTGACAGCAGAGAAATGTCCTGCAGTGGACATTTTTCTTCCTTCCTTCCTTTATTTTTGCTTCATTGTTTGTTCTAGTTTTTATATAAGTGTGAACATTTATTTTAGTTTTTTGTTGTTGTTTTGTCATTCTTGTTTTCATTTCTTTATTCTCCTTCCCTTTTGTCTTCTCCATTTTGCCAGTTTGTATAATCTTCCTTTTCCATAATCCTTTCAGCCTGCTTCTAATCTGTTTCTCTTCTTCTATTTCTCCATTTTTCTTTATACATTATATATAAACAGGATTATTATTTTTACTAACACCTTTTAAGGAAAATGCCTTGCTTATTACAGAATTGGTTAACTTTTTTTCAGAAGAATGTCTTTACTTCAATTTTTGTATATTCCCAAATCAGTAATATTGTTTAAAAACCATTTTGTAAATAAAACAAAAAAATCACCTTCTCTTGGAGAAATACTTTTTATGTGTAAAAAGATAACCTCTTTAAAAATAAATTAAAACCATTAAAAAGCTGGACTTATTAAATAGTCATTAAATAACTAAAAACCACTACTTTTACCTTCCAAAGTTTTTAATATAAGTTTTTAATATTTCTATATAAGTACAATCTTCTTTTCCTAACTTCATAAATATTAAAGGGTGAGGTAGTGTTTTCATAATTCATTTGTATTGGTATAAAATAATGCTACCAACCAACAGAAGTGATAAATCCATTAAGATTGCAAGATACAAAATCAATTTACAAAAATCATTATCAGAGAGCTGACCCAGAGCAGCACCCTACTCCCATGTACAAAAACCCTCCTGTGCCAGAGAAACAGTGCTACAACCTGAGGTGAGCACAGAACTAGGGGAAGAGGTAAAGATTAATTAACTGACCCAATGCTGGATGAGGAAAGCATCATGCCAAAGAAGGAAGCAGCCAGCCCCCAAGACTACCAACATTCTAGTCAATAGCCCACCTTAATCCCTCCCTGCCTTCCGGCCTACATCCAGCAGTAGACACACAGCTGATTGTATTCTGCATCTAATATTGGAATTGACAACATATCATAGTTTGAATAGTAACCTCAATCTGAGAGGAGAGAACAGAGGGGTTGCCAACTCAAGGAGGACTCATCAAACCCTGTAGTCCCTAAAGCTATCCATAGACAACCCCATCTGTCTGGATCCCAACTCTGAAAACTACGGGCTGGAAAACACTCACTCAATAGCAATAGTTTTTCATTTGACTAAATCTTCTTTCAATTTTTTATTTTGTATTATTCTTATTTTTCCTTCATTGTTAATTTCTAGTTTGGTGTTTTTCTCTTTCATTTTCTTTTGGTTTTGTTTTTCTCTTTTTTACATCTCATTTTTTTCTCTTATCACCTAATTTGCTGCTTATTTTTACTTCTTTTTCTTGTTTCTTCATTTCAGAAACAGTTCATCACCACTAATATCCTTTTATTCATCAATGGCATCCTATATTACTTGTCTCTCCTTTTTCTCATATCACATCAATTAATTTGATGATTAAAAAACAAAAATGGAAACAAAGCTTATGTATATAGTGAGTTTGGGGGTGGTATGAAGTGCAGGGTAAGGTGAAAAAATGTGAGCCAACATATACCATGTAAATGTACAAATTCCTGGTGTTTAATGTGATCATAATGTTCATCTAAAATGTACCAATAAACTCAATAGAGGAAAAAGATGCAAAAATATACCCCTTATGGAAAATGAGTACAGGCTTTTCACAAAATTTAAAAACAGAACTACCATATGCTTCAGCAATCCCAGTACTTGGTTTATATCAAATGAAATAAGATCAATATGTCAAAGAGATAGCTATACTTACACATTTATTGCACCACCATTCACAAAAGTAAAAGAATGGAAACCAATGATCATCAACTGATGAATAGTTAAGAAAAATGTGATACAAATATACTATGAAATACTATTCAATCATAAAATAAAGCTTTGTTATACTTGATAATATGGATAGAATTGTAGAACACAATAAAGTAAGGCAAGCATAGGAAAAGTATCACATTGTCTCACTTGTATATGAAAACTGAAAAAAAAAACTGGTTTTATAGAAGTAGAGAGCAGAACAATTATTTCCAGAGACTACAGAAAGCATGGGAAATAGGAATAGGGAGAGGTTGATCAGTGAGTACCAACTTATTGTTACATAGGAGCAACAAATTTTAATGTGCAGTTGCAATCTAAGGTGTCTATAGATAACAATAATATATTATTCATTTCAAAATACAGAAAATATTTTGAGAGTTTTCACAATAAGGAAATAATTTTTAACCTGATGTAAGCACTACACAGTATACATATGTTGTAAAATAAAACATGTAATGTCTTGCTTAGTTTAAAAAGTTGGTAAAGCACACTTCTGGGTGTGCTAAATGGGTCATTGTATCTAACCCCTGTCGCCCTTTTCATTGGTGCTTTGTATCTGTGCTCTACTTTCTGGGCACTATGAAGTAGGCAGCTTTGTTTCACCACATTATTCCATCATCTTCCTACCTTGGAACCAGCTAATAATGGACTAAAACCTCTGACTGATACAAAATAATTTCTCTGTTGAACATGTATATATCAGACATTTTGTCTCATAGAACAGAAACAATGAGCAAAGCTGACAAGTGATACAAATAAGTGGGGTCATTGCTATAAACATTCCTGACCAGGCAATTCAGAATTCTTTGGAACTGATTTGGAGAAAGGACTTGGAATGGTTGGAGAACCAGGCTTCAAAAGCCTAAAGTAATGTACTCAATCCTAATGGACAATTCTCATCCAAGGTGAGAAGACAAGAATGTTGATAGGAAAAGGACAAAAAAGGCCAGGATCGTGAGGTTTCAGACTCAGATAATGACTTTTATAGGCATTGGAACTGACACCATTTATGTTATACTCTCATAGGGAAAAAACTGCTCAAAAATTTGTCTGTATCCTAGGCCTTTGTATGAGGTTGAATTTTAAAATGTTGACTAATTGGTCTGGTACAAAAAAATTCAAGGTACCCAATATTCCAGGTATGGCATGAGTATTACTCTCTGCCTTTAGATAGATTTGTAGTGAGAATTTGTAAGGAGAAAGATGTTGAAAACTCAAATTCTCTCTCTCTCTCTCACACACACACACACACACACACACACACACACACACACACACACACACACGCATCCTACTTGTAAAGTTTTGGTAACAGGAATTGTTGCTGAAAAGATTTTAGAGACAATGAGAACTTTGAACCATGGAAAGATGCTGTGAGGATATCCCAGGAAAGAATATGACAACTATATTACAGGCTCACAGGGACAAAAATGTAAATGTTGAGGCATAAGACCTTGGGTCTTAAGAGGAGCTGTCCAAGAAAGTGGTTCCCAGGATTCATTGCACCATGCTCATCCATTCAAGCTCTCAGAGGCCACTGAAGTCATGATCTAAGTTAAGCTCAGCTATTGCTCAACCAGCCACAGACCTTGTCACTGTCCACCTGATGCTGATTTGTAAGACATTTATAATGCTAGAGTTATGGGATCACAGAAGCTTCCATTTAGATTTCAAAGGAAGACCTGGAAGGCCAGGTACAAATGTGGGGCAACAATGGAATTCCTGATAGTCTCCCAGAGAGGGTGATGCCTGAAGCTATGGGAAAAGACCAAGAAGTTGGAGATGCCAGGAACAAGGAATGATTGCTGAGGAAAATCATGGACCATACATGGAATTAGCCCAAGAGAGACTTTTTAACTAGCAAGGTTATAGGAGTGGAACCACCTAATCTGATTGCAAATGTTGGACGTGAAATTACAGGGCTTGCTGTTTATGCTCTTGGATTTTGGTCTTGCTCTGGTTCAGTTTCTCTCTATCCCCCTATTTCTTCTTTTTGGAATGGGGATACTTTAGCTGTGGCATTGTACCTTGGATTATATAATTTGCTTTTGGCTTCTACAGAGGCTCATAGCTAAGAGTTACTCTCGAGTTTCAGGGAGATGCTGGACTTAGATCATTGAGCAATGCTTCACTTTTGGAATTTGGGGGAATTATTTGTGCATTTTAAGTGCACATAAGTTAGTTACATCATATTGAGAAGAATTATAATCTGGTTATTGTCTGTATTTGGATATGGTTTAAGGAGACACCTTTGAGTGTCAAGGTCACAAGGGTGAGGTGTAGCAATCTTAATTGTCAAGTTGATTAATTTGAAAGATTAACAAATCACATTACTGGATGTGTGCTGGATATCAGGGATATGAGCTTGGGGAATATATTTATTATCTGGTCCCTTACTTTCCAGCACTCTGTTTTGTTCTCTCCTTCCAAG
>PVIR01033223.1:0-18048 GCA_004026965.1 Petromus typicus | reverse complement strand
TTTAGGACAGGATCTCACTAAATCACTAAGTTGTCCAAGCGGGGCTGGAACTTGGGATTCTCTTGCCTCAGCTTCCCAGAGTGCTGGATTACAGGCATCGACATTTATCCCCAGCTCCAAGAAAGAAGTCTTTGTTGACTGGAGATGGGCTTGCACTTCCCTCCACAGTGCTCCAGGGAATCCGACACGTGGCACTGCCATGGCCCTCATCTCCTCCTCTGTAACTGCTTGCCTGTCTGGAGTCCCTGCAGACCTGGCATGTCTTTCAACAACCTGTGGAGTCCAATCCGTTAAAGTACTACAGAGAAAGCACCCCATGACTGAATAAAGACTAAAGTAATGGATCAACCTTGTAATCTTCTTAGTGGATTCTGTGTAGGTGTTTAGGAACATTTTTTGAAATGGCCCCCAAACTGTGGTTTATATAAAATGATAGAGAAAGTGTACCTATTAAGAATCTTTTTGAAACACTTTTTTTGAGTAAGCAGTGAAAGAAATGCAATTATATACATGTTTCTTACCTTGCGATGCTACCCCTTGCCTAGTCCTATCCAACTCCTGTTTTGAACTGGTCAGGTAATGTTCTGTCTTGTGAATCTGCTGATTTCTGTATCGGGTTTCTGTAATCTCCTTCTGAATGAGCTACCACAAACTTCAGAGAGCATTTACAATCTTCTATCTTCTCAGACCTCCTGGCCTTGAAGCTGTATAAATAGGGATGGATAGAAAACCTGTGTTATTAATGCTAATGCTTTTTAACTTCCTTTTATTTTTTAGCTACCCATTGCATGGGGGTAGACTTAGTTTGCTTTTCAAAATAAGCAGCTGATGTAGGTTACAGCTGAAAGTTAATCAGAAACTTGTTGGCCATGGGGATATGTGGGGAATTAAGATAGACAAATATTGCTACTCAAATATGCAGTGCTATATTGGCTGTTCAATAATAGACTTAAATCTCTCTTCAGTTACAGCGACAGTGACAGTTATAACAGGAATAATAATGGTGTTTTTGTGTACTACAACATCTACAGGGATGTTTATCAGTCACTAGTGATTATCACTGAGATGAGATCACAGTTTACTTCATTTCTTCTAATGTTTTATTTTATCACTGCAGCATTATATTTCCTATGCTAAGCATCAGAATTTTTAATAGAAATAAGAAAACTCTTATGGGAATTAATGACATCATTGACCACAGTGCAATCTTTCCTACATATGAAACTGTGTAGAACATCAGCACACACTCAGCGTGAGATTTTTCACAGCAAATTAGGAAATGTGGTTTTTTTTTAACACTTCTAGCTGGCTGAAAAGGTCATATCATAACTTTTTTGAAGTTTACAATTCTTCATTTAATGTAATAACATGAATTATTGAGTAAAATGTAGATATGTTGGGGGAGTTTAAAATGCTATCAGTGATTTATATAGGAAAATTACATAAAATGACTTTTATTAAACTCTAATGTGGTAAGTTTTCCAAAAAGAAGTAGATGTAACTACAAGTTTAATGGAGATATTAATTATGAATTTACCACTTCAATGAAATTTCAAGGTTCTCATTAAAAAACACATTTTAGGACCGAGGATTTAGATCAGTGGTTCTGGCACTTGTCTTGCAAGAACAAGGACCCGGGTTTGACCCAGTATGTCATTGGAAATGACATACACAATCACCACAATACCAGGTGTGGTGACTGTGCCGACCAGCAATCTGTTCCACATACCGCAGAGGGAGGAGGATTGCTGTGATGTGAGTTTGAGGCTAAGCTCAGGGCCAGCCTGAACTACAAAGTGAGACCCTATCTCAAAAAAAAAACCAAACCAAAACAACAACAACAAAAAAACATTTTAAAAAGATTTATTATACAACCTAATCAAGTAGAGCATTCCCAAACTAAACATGTTTGTTCATAATATTTTAAAACAGCAAATTATTTGCTTTTTAGTTACATGTATGAATTTAGTCATTTGCATAGGGCTTTTTTTTGAGACAGGGTCTTGCTTTGTAGTTCAGGCTGGCCCTGAGCTCAGCCTCAAACTCACATTACAGCAATCCTCCTGCTTCTGCATCCCGAGTGCTGGGATTACAGGCATGAGCCACCACGCCCCGCACTGTGGTATGTGGTATGTGGTACTAATTGCTGCTGGGTGTGAGTCTCCACACCCAGTATTGTATGTGGTTAACCGGGGATCGAACCCTGGTCCTTGTGCTTGCAAGACAGGCGCTGGAACCACTGAGCCAAATCCCTGGCCCCTTGTTTTGTTTTTTGAGACAGGGCTTCGTTATGTTGTTTAGGCTGGCTATGGCCTAGAACTTTCAGCAGTCCTTCTGCCTCTGCTAGGATTACAGTCATGTGCCACCATGCCTGGCTTTATTTGCAGAGTTTTGATCACGTTACAAGTTATAGCCTTACAGAATAGTGTTCTTTTACTACTTCACAAACCCATTTCTGTCCCAATGCAGTGCAGTAGGCATAAGCCGTGTAACTGCTTCTCAAAATTTCAATCAACTTACTCATTGGATATTTATTTGATTTTTTAAACCAAATTTTCTTAAAGTGTTTACCAGGTGCCTACTAAGTGTCAGGCACTGTTCTGGCTCTTGTGAAACAACATACATAGAGTAAAGATTGCTACCTGGGCGGTCCTATAGTCTAAAGGTTGTTATCAATAAAAATAAGCATAGTAAATATATAAATTATATCATTTGTTAGGAACTGATAGGTGGTATGAAAGAGATGATGTTTAAAGTAACAGTTTACTCTAATGTTCACTCAGTAACCAGAACCCAAGTGACAGATAACCTATTTTTTAGTAAAATTATGTAAAAGGCATTTGTCTTACGAGAGAAATTCAAGTGTAGGATCCCAGAACAGAGGCTTTTCTTGCATAGGCTGAGGGTTCATATTGAGGATTAAACTCATTGAGAGGGAAAATCAGAGCAACAACAAGAAGAGAAGGGAGTTACCCTGTGGCCATCTGTCTGGAGAAAATGCACTCTGCACAGAGGGACCAGGAAGTACAGAGGCTTTAAAGAAGGGAACTGTCTGGCAGAACCTGTCTGGTTTAATAATAGGGAGGCTACTGTGTCTGCAGTGGTGGGGGAGTAGGAAGGGGGAGTTGGTGTTTAATTCTAGAGGTCATTATACACACTTCTGACTTTTACTTAAGTAAAATAAGGAAACATTGCTGGGTTTCGGTTTGATTTACATATCCATTTAGTCATTAAATTTTAAAAGAATTTTACAAAATAATCATAAAATTGTGCATGTTTACTGCATATCTTTCAACACTGATGTTTTAATCTCATTTGATAGTTTAATATTAGAATCAAACAATCTGGAGAATTTATCATTTAAAAACTTTCTAATAAGGTGTAAATAAGGACCAAATATTAGGAAACAGGAAGAAAATTTTCAAATGAGAAAAGGAACAAAGGAGGGAGGAGACAGAAGGGATAAGTTAAAAAAGAATAGAAGGAAAAATGGGGGAAAAAAGCTTTTATAAATAAAAAGGGGAAGAAAGGTCAGGGATGGGAAGGGTTGGGGAAAAAGAAGCAAGATGTAACATGTACAAATAACATGTACAAGATATAACATGTATAAATTCCCTATGATGAATGTTATCATAATGTATATTTCAAATGAAAAAAGAAACCTTTCTAGTATTTCATATATACATAACTAGGGCTTTTCCCCATAAATTTATTACTTTATTTTTATTCCTTTGAATATTTTTAATTATGCTTTTTAATTCATTAAAAATTAATAAATTAATTCAAATGTTAATTTGAAATCTTTTTAAACTAAATTTTATCTAATGTGTATATATCATATTAATGTTCTAAAAATCCTGAAACTCAATACTGTAGTACTTTAGTTAAAATGCTTTATGACTCAGATATGCAGAGAGAAAAATAGTCACAAGTGATTTTATGTTTTTATGAATAAAAATACTTTGAGTGCAAAATGTCTCTTTTTGCTTTACTGAAGTCATGATCATTGATTACTTTCCATTCAAGGAAGACAGAAAATAATTTGTTACTTGGTATTTGTGTGACTTCTGTTCATTAAAAAAGAATTTTTAGGATTAGAGGGTGCAAGTTGATGTATAATTAAGAGTAGATTCAGTTTGGCTTCCTCATCCTCTCTGAGTTTTGAGATATCAAAATTAACTCCAGTACCTGGTATACTGGCCTAGCACATGGTATGTGCTCATTATAAATTTGGTAAATGAGTGTCTATCCCCCTGAGATATATCTTTCACTAACTTGATAGAGACTTTGTATATTGTTCATCTCTGGAAGTTTTGTATTTTAAAAGACTGCTGGCAGAGGAAGTGGGTAAGCTTTGTCTAAAAATACAAACTGCTAATGGTTAAACATCAAGAGTCAGAACAGAGCTATTTTAAAGAGGTAAATTTTCCCAGAGAGCTGCTATAAACTACATCAATGGGCAACTGTTTAGTTTTCTTCTCAATGGTTCAGATGGGAGATGAAGCCTTTGCATTTGGTATGTAGCTTTTGGACTTAACATCCTGAATTATTTTTATTTCTTGATTCCTGTGCAAAAAGCTACAGGCATTGTTGATTATATAACAATATCTATCAAATATATAGATTATTTGCTTATACATTACATTATTTGGTAGGATTTGAAGACTACTGAATAATACACACTGTTTATAGAGTTCAGGGTCTTACCCAGTCGCTTTGACATTCTGCGAAGACTGCCACTGACTGAAGGTGAGGAAAGTGGCTCCTGAAATGGCAAACAGCCTACGGGAGCAGTCTATCAGGCCCACACTGGACCTTCAGTCTGTGATACAGCTGAAGCATACTTGTATTTAACTTGTGGCTCTCATTCTCTGAAAGGACTGGTATATTTTAACGCATATTTTGTAGGCTATATCAAAGAAAATCAGAGCCAGACAGAAGCTAAAGTGAAGACCAATTTTATTCAGGACTGACTATTCACTAGGAAAAACTCCAGTACAGAGCTGGGGTCCATTTTTAATACACTAGGGATAGCGGGGATTCACAGTTAAGGTGCAGGAGATGGGAGGGATATCAAGTTGGGCGAATTCTGGCTGAACCAACCTACCAGGATTCCTTCTGGAGACAGGCTATCCCGATCAGATAAAAAAGGAGGAGAAAGAATGCATGCTGATTTGATATGATGGAGGGTGTTCTTGCTATAGTGACGTGTCTGTGAAAACCGGACTTTACAAGAAAGTGCCAGGGAGTAAGTAGGCCAGGGAGAAGCTTCCACAGCCTGTCTTGTCACAGTCTATTGTATATGCTTGCAAAGACAGGGCTGCGGTGGCAGACACATATCCGCATTGAATTAATGCTGTGATTCTGCGAGCCTCTTTACAGTTTCTGAAAGAAGCTCAAGATAACTCTGACCGAACGGGATTCCTAGGCCACAGAGAATATCCTTTACCTTCTCGAATCTCTTTTAAGCCCTTCCGATCCCCCCACCACCCGGCAAGAGGAAGCGGACACTGCGCATGCGCCCGACACTGCTCCAGCAGGTTGGTTCCCGGGGTTTAGGGGAAAGCACCAATCGAGCCCGAAGAGGGGCGGGACCGGGTCGCCTGGAGGAGCCACCCTTTCCATTGGCCCCACAGTACTGTACGTCACGCCAGCGACCGTGGCGCGGCCCGCTCAGAGGGGCGGAGCTCGGAACGCACAAGGCGGGACCTAGGACGCACGCGCAGACTGGGGGCCCTGGGTCAGCGAAGGGGGAGCGAGGGGTGGTGTTCTCGGTTTCCTGGGTTACCTGAGGGGGCGGGGGCGGGGAGTGCCAGGCTGCCGCGGCGGCATTAACACGGGTTTCTGCTAGTGAAGGAGCGCGCGGCGGCACCGAGCAGGTAAAGGAGGCATCTGGGCGCCGACAATACCATAGAGAGCTGGGGGTCGGGACCCCGTTACGGGCTGGGAGGAAGGCGGAGGAGGTCGGCACCGCGGAGCCCAGTGCTCGGAGGGGCTCGGCGCGCGAGCTGACGCGGCTCCCCGGCCTCGGGGATCCAGGACCGTCCTGGCGGGGTTGCGGCCAGTGACAGCGCCAAGCCGGGCGGGGATCTCCGCGGGCCCTGCGGACCGTGGCAGCGACAGCGCGGCCCCGGACCCTAACTTTACTTCTCTGGAGGCTGCGGCGCTGGGCTGGTGCCCCCGTTTTGTGTTTTACCCTCTCCACAGGCCCGTCCCGGCAGGCGACAGCGTTAGTTGACAGGCTCTGCGCCGCCACCCCGCCGACGCTTTCTGTCCCTGGCCGCGGTGCTAGCCCACCTGTCGAGCCC
Source organism: Petromus typicus (assembly GCA_004026965.1). Lineage (NCBI taxonomy): Eukaryota > Metazoa > Chordata > Mammalia > Rodentia > Petromuridae > Petromus > Petromus typicus. Next base: position 11,740 of record PVIR01033223.1, on the reverse strand, counting down.
CAGGCATCTAGTCCGCACCTCCCCTGCCTTTGGCACTCTGTCCGGGAGGGACTGTGTGCCCCCAGACGACTGTCCCTCTCCCCGGGAGTCCACAGAGACATTCTATGGTTCCGGGCATCAGGTAGGTGCCCGTTCGCCCCTGCTGGGCTGAGCTTAAATCAGATGACCCGACAAGATCCCGATGCCAGTGTGGAGGCCAGCGGTGACTCCTGGTGGAAGGGATAAGCGTAGAGGCTTGAAGAACCTTTTTCTTATCCCTGAATCTTATGGGGTTAAACAAATAACATCCCGTATATGCTCAGCAGACCATACACACCCAGTGACAGCACTAAGTTGGTAGGATTTGTTTTAAGCAGATGGAAAATTTGAAGGGAGTTGAATACGCTCGCATGGAATTCAAACCAGTGTCTCCCTGCAGAGTGAATTCAGCTGTCTTTTCTCTACAGCTTAACTGATTGATAGAACAAACTGAATTGAGCTTTTCTTCTTGGTAGTTGGCTCTTTTCCTCTGTTACTTTAAAGTTCTACACCTAGAAACCTTATGCTAAAGATAATGACTCTTGGCTTTCCTTTTATAGGTATAGTTAATTAATGTTGGGTATCTGTTTAAAAGAATCTCATGAATACTCCGTAGTTAGCAACTTGCTTTTACTGTTACCCATATTGGTAGTGCAAAGATGGGGAGAATTTGAAGAGAAGACACAGAATAAATGAGTTACTGTAATTTATATGAAATACTTTGTAGAGTATAAAATTTTATATATCATATATACATTTAGTGAACAACTTATTGAGCACCTGCCATGTGCCAGATTTTTTATTTTTTTGGTAATAGGAATTGAATCCAGTGCCTTCACAGTCCCCTGCTTCAGCTTCCCAGAATGCTGCGATTCCCGTCTGCCTGCTTCTCTAAACAGATAATTATCCCTTCTTCATGGAGCTTATATTCTAGTGAGGGACTTCAAATAATAAACATAAAATGTGGGCTGTCAGGTGGTGTTAATGACTACTGACACAGGAAAGTGAGAAGACCGGGACTGGTAGCTAGTTGCAGTTTTATTTAGAGGTAGCCAGGAAAAGCCTCCTGGAGAAAATTATATATATATATATATATATATATATATATATATATACACACAAAATAAATTATATATATATTATGTATAAAATATATATTTGTTTGTATGTATGCATATATATGTGAATATACATATATATATATACACACATATATATATTTTTTAATTTTTTGAGACAGGGTCTCGCTTTGTAGTTCAGGCTGGCCCTGAGCTCACTATGTAGCCCAGGCCAGCCTTGAATTCTTAGCAATCCTTCTGCTTCTGCCTCCCCAGGTCTGGTATTACAAGCTTGAGCCACCACACCTGGCAAGAAAATGATATTTGAGGCAAGTCTGGGAGGAGTGAGGGATAATCCATGCAACCTCTCTTGGGGAAAGGTATGTGACAGAAATTAAGACACTTGCAGAAGCTCTCAGGCAGAAGTGCACTGAGTATGTTTGAGGACAGTGGGGAAGATCATTTGGCTGGGGTGGGGTGAGCAGAATAATAGTTGTAGGAAAACGCTAGAGAGGTTAGTAAAGTGGGAGACTGAATTGTGCAGTGTCCTACTGTAAGTCTTTGTAGGAAAGTGATTGCTTTTGAGTTTAAATGAAGAAGAGACCTTGTTTTGGGGGAAGGGTTGGGCAGGAGCAGGTACAGTGGTACTAGTCCTGAGACTGTTGCCACAATCCAGAGACAGTGTAGCTTGGTTCGGAGTGGACATAGTGGCTTTGGTCAGAGGTTGTTCATTTCTGCATAGATTGAGAGTAGACATGGGAAGGACACTAAAATTTTGTCCATGCTGATACAAGGTTTATGTGAAGAGTAGGTTTTGTAGGAAGGTTAGGAGACAAAAAAATTAGACAGCCGAATAGAGATCGCTAGAGGTAAACTTTAGGGATTTTGTTGAAACTTCTTATGTTACAATAGCCTGACTAGTCTAAGGCTTACTGTTTTTACTTACAAAGTACCAGCTATTGCATTGTTTTATGCTGATTTTCTTTTTTAGCTCTTGAACCAACCTATTCATTCTTTTTTCCTAATGTAGTTTTGTTTTGTTTGATTGAACTCAGGCTGTTGCAGAGAAAGCCATATAATCCAGAATTTTGGCATACCTCTTTGGTCTGTTGCAGTATTTAATTTGAACATGTTCATTCAGCCGATCATTTTCTGAATTATCTTTAGACCTTTGGCTTAATTTAAAAAAAAAATTTTTAACTCTAGAGCTGTTATCAAATGTGGTTTCACTTGGCCATTTGTGAAATTACAATGGGAATGACCTGAATTTTTAGTACTTTACTAAATAAGTCAATAATAATAAGTCAATAATATTTTCAGGGATTATCCTAATTCTTTTGTTTCATTAAAGATGGCTTGAAATAGATTGGATGTGTTGATGCACACCTGCAGTCTCAGCACTGGGAAGGCTGAGGCGGGAGAATTGCTGTGAGTTTGAGGCTGGGCTGGGCTACATAGTGAGTTCAACCCGAGTCTATCTCAGAAAAGGAAAACCAAACAAAAACTCCTGTAATTGAAGGTCTGTTCCTCACTTTAAGAACCAGAAAATAGTCTACTAATTTAAATGGATTTTCAACATATATTCTTAAAATATATAAAAATATGCCAGATTACTGATTATATGCTGATTTTTTTAGATGTAGGAGATGCCATCTTTATTATAGGATAATAAAAATATTAAGCTTAGTTTATCTAGATATAGTACATTTGAAGGCAACCCTAAATGGAAGGCTGGATAGCAGGAACAGTAGATTACATAATAAAATGTCAAATAATGTGCAGCTTATGTGAATCAGTGCATTTTTGATACTTCTGTTTTTTTCCCTGATACCTGAAATTGAACTTAGGACCTTGCACTTGCGAGCAGGCAAGGTAGCACTGAGTTACATCGCTGGCCTGTGAATCAGTTTATTTTTGTATAAATTGATCTTGAAGTTGATGCTGTATCCTTTCTGACAGTACTTGCTTTCACTGCTGTTTCTTGCCATTGTTTGTTTTATACCTCTTACCTGGCTTTATTTATACTAACCGAAAGAGGTTTGATACATTTGGAAATTTTGAATGCTTATCAAGTCTAACTGATGGAAAAATATAAAATAGAACAAAGAAACATGTCACCTTATAATACAAAACAGATGCTTAAAAAATCAGTCATTTTAACTAATCAAGAAAGGACACAAACACGTTTTCAAGAAGCTAATTATTGTTCCATCCAAATGTGATTCTAACTGAAACCCAAAATAGATGAGGAAATGAGCTCCTAGCTATTTTAAATAAGTGGAAAAAATAGATGAACAGTAGGGTGGAGTTCTACACCTACTTAGAAATGTTTAAAACTACTATCACTAATCTTGAAAAGGTAAAAAAGATGTTCATATAGTGGATTACTACTCATCAATCAAAAAGGATGTACTATATTGGTTGTGCAACCAGATGGATAAATCTCAAAATAATCATACTTCATGAAAAAAAAAACAGAAAAAGAAAAAAATAGTACATACTGTATTGTTCCACTTGTAAAATTCTAGAAAATGAATATTAATCTGTAGTGGCAGAAAGCGTATCAGGGATGGCCTAGGTGTGGGAAGAAAAGAAAGATTACAGTGGTGCACCAGGAAAGTTCAGGGAGTGATAAATATCTCTAGTGTCATGATTATAACAATATGCATTTGTTGAGTGTAAACATATGTTTAAACTTATAAAATTATACACTTTAAATGTGAGCAGATTGTTACATGTCAGTTATGTCTTAATAAAATGTTATTTAAAAGTAGCTCTACCATGAATGATGGAATCCTAAATGCATATTACTAAATGAAAAAGCCAAGCTGAAAAGTTTATGTACTATGATTCCCACTCTATGACATTCTGGAAAAGGCAAAACTTTGAAGGTTGTAAAAAAGTGTTTACTGAGGTTTTAGGGGGAGAATGATAAGTGAGCAGAGAGAGGAACAGAGGATTTTAGGGCAATGAAACTTCTGAAAAATACTACAGTAGTGTTATATGTCTCTATGCAGTTGTTAAAACCTGTAAAATGTACACAAGAAATTGAGCCTTAATGTAAACTATGGATTTGGAGTCCGAATGACTTGTTAATATAGACATGGTTGTGACAAATGTATCTCTGGTGTGGGATGTCCATATCTGAAGAAGCTTCTTGGGAGGTATCAGAAACTCTACTTTCTACATATTTTGCTGTAAACCTAAAATATGTTTAAAAAAGATTTTTGGTAGAAACTCAAAGAGCTGCATATTTTACTGAAAAATTAAGGAAAGGTAGATGCAGCTGAAAAACTACTGTGAAAATCTTAACATTCAGTCCTCGAAAAATAATAGACCAGACTGCCAAATGCTTCATAATTTTTTATTATAAAGCACTCATTACTAGGACATTTAATACTTTTTTTTATAGTATCGGGGATCAAACTCAGTTAATTTAATTTTTAAAGAATAAGTCATTTTAAGATGACTTCACACTCACTTTGCCAAAGATAACAATCTTTGTAGTGTACTTCACAATTTACAGAATACACTACTATATATTGCTTCATTTAACTCTTTAAAAAGGACTGTGAGCCCTGCGTGGTGGCTTATGCCTATAATCCTAGCATTTGGGAGGGAGAGGCAGAGGCAGGAGTATTGCTGTGGGTTTGAGGCTGGTCTAGACTACATAGTGAGCTCAGGGCCAGCCTGAACTACAAAAGCAAGACCCTGTCTCAAAAGAAAAAAAAAAAAAAAAAGCCTCTGTGAATTAGTAAACTGCAACATTGAGCAGCCTTAGGAAGGCACAAAGGTGTAGATGTGGCAGATTTTAGAAGGAGCTTGTTTAGATATGGGTAAAGGGAAAGGAAGAATCAGTGATACTGATAATTGTTCTTAATTTTCAAGAAACAGATGGAAGAGGAGTAGATTTGGAGTTGTGAAATTCATTGGTTTTCTACAGTTTGATGGAATTAGCTGTTTTGATTCTTTTATTAGAAGCAAATTGGATAGGGTTGTGTTTTTTTTTAAAGCCATAGCCAAATAAAAACATCTTTTTTTCAGATATTTTGGAAATGGGGGACAAAGGGGAGAAAGTTGAACAGGGAGTTGGGATTAGCGGAAGGTTTGTTTTTCTGTAAGAGAAGAGAAGTGAGGACTGCTTTTGTATACTGAGGGAAAGGGACTACTGAAGAAGAAGAAAATTAAAGTCACAAGAGAAAGAAAGTAATGGATCAAACATAATCGCAGAGAAATTGCGGAAGGTTGGGATCTGGAGCACAGATGAAAGGTTGGCTCTGAAGAACAGTAGTGCATCTTCCTATTTAATAAAGAAAATATGGAGCAGGTGTATGTAGAGTCAGATATCCAGGGTGGCATCTCTTCTCTGTGAAACAGTTATCTGCTGAGAGTGGGAGGGAGAATGTGATTTCAAATATGCTTGGGGCAGGGCCAGGGATTTAGCTTTGTGGCACTGTACCTGCCTCAAATATGTTTGGAGGAAAACAAAAGTTATCATTATTGTTGGAAAGGGTACTTAACCAGGGACAAGTAACCTGATTATTGAATAGTGATGAATACCCTTCTCCAGCTTAAAAGCAGAGACGTACAGACACCAGTCAGAATGGTTAAGCAGTTTCTTCTATGAGCTACCTGTATGTAATAGTGCAGAAAGCAAATAGTGAGACTGAACATGGGTGGAAGTAAGAAGGAAAGATGTGGTGTTGTGAAACCAAGGATTTGGGGGTAAGGAGGTGACGAACGGAAGGGCGGAACCATGGGTATTCTACTTGATTAATTAAGGAAGAAGAAACAAGCCCTCTGGGGTTGATGTATGTGGAGAATGAAGAAGGTAAAGAATCTCAGTGAGTAAGGGACATGATTAATGGCAATAATAGAGTACTAGAGATAGAAAAATAGGCATATGTGATAGGAGAATCCTGAACTTAGGATTCTGGAATTGGAGCAGGGTCAGGTGACAAGGGCTAAAGTATAACGGAAATAATGGGAAGCCCATGTTAATGATGCTAATTACAACAGTAATATTAAGAAACTCTACGCTTGACTCTGTGTGTGTACTAGTCACAATACTAAGTGCTTTCTGTAGATTATGCTGCACAGTAATCCTGTAAGGCACATACTCATATCAGCATATTACAGACAAGGAAACTGGGGATGGATAACTCTCTCCAAATAACAGAACTAGAAAGTACCTCAGTCTTTCTAGTTTTAGAGTCCTTTTAGCCAGTTACTAAATCAGTGCTGGCCTTTTGCAAACTAGTGATCTGGGAAGAAGAGGAAGGTATGGTGCTTTAAGGGTAGTGTATTGAGATAAATTGTTGTTGTATATATTGAAACCCCCACAATATCCACTTTTGGGTGGGAAGAAAGCAGTCATATGACAAAGTTTATAGTAAATGAAGGACTCAAAGGACAATTGTAATTATTGCTACAGCATAACCTTAAGTGGAGTATTAATTCCAAGTCACCTTGGGAAACCAAAGTATACTAAGTTGCCTTCCTTACCTGGCGCCCAGGTGATACAGTAATTTATTAAGAAGACAAGATGAGTTGATCTTCCTGTGTAAAGGTGGGGATATAGGGAAACTTCTTAGCAACTGAGCTGTAGGGTTCCAAAAAGTAGGAAATACAGAATCCAGGGAGCAAGGATACATAGTTGTATGTGAAAATCAGAAAAGAGGGGTGAGCAGGAAGGACAATTGTGAAATTTATTTGCCAAATAGTTGCTAAATGGATGAAAAGCATATCTTAAGTGGTTGCTCTGGGAAAGCAGAAATACACTGGGACTGTCCTGGGCTAATAGAGATGTTTGGTCACACTGTGATAGGTAACAAGAGGCGCTACATTGGAAAGGGATTGTAGATGTTGTGAATGAATAAATGAATTAGCAATCTAGAGGGACATGAGGGCAGTATATCAGCCTGAGATATTTCTTCCAGTCCCACAGTATTGCCCTGAGATGTTCTGGGTACTCTTGCCTAAGGAACTCAATTCATTCCTGAGAGCTTATTAAACTCAGCTTGATCAGTTGAAGGCTCAGGCTCCTCTACACAACTTTCAAAGTCTCTCTCCTATATACAGGCAGATCTCAATGTCCTTAGAGAAAGATTGACTCAGGATTTCTCAAACACACACAGGAAAGGAGATTGTAATGTTCGTTGTAGAACTCTTTAAAGGTTAAATTTGTATTTGAGACCATCTGGAAGCACAAACAGGCAGTATACAGGTTATAACTCAAGACTTTGTTCATAAGTTAAAACTGAAATCCTAGTTGTTACCCAAGTTGCTCATGGGCTAGAGATTTAGCTCAGTGGATACAGCATCCGTCTCATAAGCTCAAGGTCCAAAGTTTAATCCCTGGTACCACATAGACACACAAAAAGCAAAGTTGTATGTTTTTCAAGCTGGTCATAACTCAAGGCCCATCTTGTGCATCTTTTAAAAAATCATTATTTGTGCACATTTTTATTACAAATAGAGATATTTATTTGGGGGAATTTGTACATTTCAACCCCTTACCTCTGCTACCTCCTCACCCTATTCCCTCTCCTATCTCAGAGTCTATCTTCTAGTTTGCTTTTATTGCCCGTTTATTTTATTCAGTCATTCTTTCATTTATATTTTAAGTTTCTCATATAAGAAAAGAATACAATTTTAACTTTCTGAGTCTGGCTTCATTTAATTTGGTGGTTTCAAATTCTGTCCATTTTTTGTTGTTGTTGTTGTTGCAAATGACGTGATTTCATTCTTTTTTGTGGCTGAATAGTATTCCTTTGTATATGTGTATATACCACATTTTCTTTCTTTCTTTTTTCTTCCTTCCTCCCTCCCTCTGTCCCCCCCCCGCCTTCCTTCCTTCCTTCCTTCTTTCCTTTCCTTTCCTTTCTTTCTTTCACAGTCAAAGAAGCCAGTAGATATGAAGGGTTAAAGAGTAAGAGAGATCTGGAAACTAAAACTAGTACCGTCTACTCAGTAATTTTGTTGTCATCAAAAGGATGAAAGTAAGAGAAAGATGCATTTTAAACTAAGTGAGCTAGACTTCATAGGAATTAAAATTTATGGGAAAAAACAGTAATGGCTAAGAAGTATTTATAATTCCTAATTTGGCTAAAGTCTTGGATGTGTCTAGATATGTGGACAGGTTTTAGGGTTATATTTTTTCTGTACTGTTTTGGGGAATGGTCTAGCATTGTCTTACCTATAAAGTTGTTCAGATGAATTTGCTATTTTCTAGGTATTTATCCTTGTACATATCTCTTTTTAATCTTTGTACACTGGAAATATTTTCTGATTAAGTGTATTTTAATTTTTGTTGTGCTTGATTTCTGTGTTGAATTCATTGTTTAGTAATTTTATTTTGCACAGATGAAATTAAATCTGTATTTGTTACAGTTCTGTATTATGAACTTTTTTTGAGAAAGGCTTTGTAGTTCAGGCTGGTCCTGGACTCAGCTCGAATTCAACAATCCTCCTGTCTCTGCCTGTGTCTGCCTTCCAAGTACTGGAATTACAGGCGTGAGTCACCATGCCCACCATTATTGTATGTGGTTACCAGGGATTGGATCAAACCTGGGATCTTGTGCTTGCAAGGCAGGCACGGAACCACTGAGCTACATTTCTGGCCTGTCTTGGTTTTGCAGTTCAGGCTGACCCTGAGCTCACTATGTAGGCCAGGCAAGCCTTAAACTCATAGTAGTCCTCCTACCTCTTCCTCCTGAATGCTAGGTTTACAGACGAGAGCCATTATGCTTGGCATTGTGGTATGTGGTTACCAGAATTGAACTTGAGACCTTGAGCTTGCAAGACAAACACTGAAACCACTGAGATAAATCCCTGGCCTCTGTATTATGAACTTTCGAACCCGGGTCCTTGCGCTTGCAAGACAGGCGCCGGAACCACTGAGCTAACTCCCCGGCCCCCTATTATGAACTTTTTAAGAGCAATAATAGTGATGTATTTCTATTTCTTTAAAAATTTATCTCATCAAAATGTGATTTGTTATAATTCTTGTTAGTTTTGCAATTCTCTTGTCTTCATCCCTTAGATATAACAATAATAATCATGTGGGCTGGGGATTTAGCTCAGTGGTTCTGGTGCCTGCTTGCAAACTCAAGGTCCCAAGAACTCATAATCACATACCACAATGCCGGATGTGGTGGCTTACACCTGTAGTCCCAGCACTTGGGAGACAGAGGCAGGAGGATTGCTGTAAGTTAGAGGATGCCTGCACTACATAGTGAGCTCAGGACCAGCCTGAACTACAAAAGTGAGACCCTGTCTCAAAAAAAAAAAAAAAGAATAATAATAATAATTGCATAAGTACTATTTGAACATCATAATTACTATGCTGAGATGGACAAGTGTAAAGTGCAGACAGTAGCAAAAATGATTTCTTTTTCATAATGTGCTCTATTTGAACAGTCAACAAAACATACTTATAAATTCATAAAATACATTGCTATTGCTTCTGATCATTCATTAATTGAAGTGTAAAATTCTGCATTTCTTGGCCAGTGGCTACAGAGTTTTTCCTGGTGTGACATATAAAACAGCTGTTTTATCCATTAGTTCACTTTTATCCTACTTTTTGTATCTAGTTGTCTAGACTGTGTTGAACTTCACTGCATTATGACTTACCGTTTGTTAAAGATTAAAATTCTTTTCCATCTTCAGAATTTTCTTTTATCAGTGATTTCAAGGACAATGAGGATGACAGTTATGCTTGAAGCTTTTTCTGTCTTTGCCTTACTTAAATATTTTGGAGAATATTCCTAAAGTCACTCATTATCCCTACTGAAATATATTTATTTTCTCTGGGTTGTTTTTTTGTTTTAGACAAATCTCGCCTTGTGGTTCAGGCTGGCCTTTAACTCACTATGCAGCCTACTCTAGCCTTGAACTCTCTGCAGTCCTCCTGCCTCTGCTCCAGAGTGCTGGGATTTCAGGCATGAGCCACTACTCCCAGTATTGTGGTATTTTGTACCAGGGGTCAAAATCAGCACCTTGCGCTTGCCAGGCAGATGCCAGAACCCTTGAGCTAAATCTTTGGCCCTATTTTGTCTGTATTTTAAAAAGATAGAATATGAGTAAGGTATTTTGACAAAATCTGATTTCTTTTTTTTTTTTTAAGTTTTTTGAGACAAGGTCTTACTTTGTACTTCATACTGGCCCTGAACCCATTATATAGCTGAGGCTGGTCTTGAACTCACAGCAGTTCTCCTGCCTCTGCCTCCCAAGTGCTGGGATTACAGGTGTGCACCACTATGCTTGATGACAAAACCTGATTTAAAAAAAAAATGTGATTACACCAGAAGGAAGCATTTAAAATATATAACTGTAATCTTAAATAGATTCTGATACCTACATTTTCTGAATATTATATTCTCATAAAACAATCAGAAGATACATTTAGAAATCACCTAGGTTTTCTTTTAAAATATATCTATAAGAATTAATGGGAATCAGAAGGGTTAGGCACCTTACCTGGGATCCTAAAGAGAGTTTGAGGCAAAACAGAAACCTGAAAGTTTCTTGACTTTTAACTTAGTATTATTATTATTATTTTTTTTTTTAAGGTTTTTTGAGGCAGGGTCTCGCTTTGTGGTTCAGGCTGGCCCTGAGCTCAGCTTCCAACTCACATCACAGCAATCCTCCTGCCTCTGCCTCCCGAGTGCTGGGATTACAGGCGTGAGCCACCACGCCCGGCACTAGTATGTGGTATTGGTTGCCGCTGGAGTGAATCTCCACACCCAGTATTGTTATGTGGTTACCGGAGATCGAACCCAGGTCCTTGCGCTTGCAAGACAGGCGCCGGAACCACTGAGCTATATCCCCGGCCCAACTTAGTATTATTTTTCTAGATATATTAGTTCTAAAGTAGTCCCCACAAGGGGGAGATGGGGATCTCAACTTATCCCACACTGGCCCCCACAATAGGTGACTGACTTTTATCATCAAAGCATATTTCAGTTCACATCATTAAGTATCTTAGGCTGATTTATGAAACAGAATCAAAGTAGTACACACTTGAGAATGCAAGTGTTCGAGGGGTGAGGTGCCTTATGGTGTGGGGGTGAGAGTATGAGCTCTTGGTGGAAGTCTGTGGAACTTGTAAATCTCTAACATTGGAGGAAAAGTCCAGACCCAATGGCAGGGGACAGGCAAGGGCCTAATTCACAGGTGTAGTGTATATTTTTATGATTCTTAGAAATTTTGAGAGTTGTCTAGGAGGAAAAAGGATTGTAATTTTTCATAATTTTGATTATATTTTGAAGCTGCAGTTTTCCGAAAAGTCCAGTTTTAAAATTACAATTTTCTTTGTTTTTTCCTATCTTTATTTCTTCTATGTCAATGCTACCAAGCTTTTGAACATTTTAATGAATTTTAACAAAGTAATACTTTCAGTGGATGGAGTCTGAGGAGGTCCCCTAAAGAGAAGTTGGGGATTTCAACTCAACCCACTGAATAGGTTCTTGGCTTTTGTCATACAAGAAGAATCAGGATGTGTCTGTGTGAGACTTAGGGATATTTATTAAGCACAATTAGAAAGTAGGGAAGAATAGGAGAAGTGGAAGGGGCACACTCTAATGAGGAGGTTCATACTGGCCTTCTTCCGAAAGCTTGAAGCTAGCTTTTATGGAAAAGCTGAGGTAAGTCAAGGTCCA
>PVIR01033222.1:0-18133 GCA_004026965.1 Petromus typicus | reverse complement strand
TGAAATCTCAGTGTTGTTTTCATCTGCATCTCTTGAATGACTAATTATGTTGAGCATTTCTTCATATGCTTCTTAGCTGCTCTTACTTCTTCCTCTGAAATGTATCTATTCATTTCAGATGCCCATTTTTGAATTAGGTCTTTAAATTTGGGTAGGCTGATTTTTTAAAAGTTCTTTGTATATTCTAGAGAGTAGTCCTTTGTCTGAGGAACAGCTGGTAAAGATTCTTTCCCATATTGTTGGTTGCCTTTTTTGCTCTGTTGGTGGTTTTCTTTGCTGTGCAGAAGCTTTTTAGTAGAATAAGATCCAATTTGTTGATTTCCTCTGCCAATTCTTGTGCCATAGAGGTTTCATTCAAGAATATTTCCCTAAGCCAGTGTCTTCAAGAGTTTTACCTAACCTGTTTTGCAGCAGGTTTACTGTGTATTGCATCATTCTTTGTGATATTTTGCTTCTGCTGCCAGTTAAAGTATCAGTTTCTTCATGGTGGAAAATATGGGTTATATTATCTCTTTATACCTCCAAAGTGATTTCTAGAATTGTATACTTTCAATTAGTTATTGATTCCACTAACAAATTAATTTAAGAAAACTTTATTGAGGTCTTAGTATGGATTTGGCATTATTTTGGTCACTGAGGATATGTAGCTCTCATAGAGCTCTTATTCAAGTGAGTAGGGAGAAATTAAGGCATAGAAATTAAGGAATAGAAAAATAAACATATTGTCAATATTTCTAATGATGATAAATTCTTTCAAGAAAAATAAAGCAGATGAAAATAGAAAATAGTGAGCATAAAAGATGCTCTTTAAATAGGGTGGTGTGTGATGGTTTAATTTAAAGTTAATTTTGAGGAGACCTCAAGCAAATAAGGGACTCGATCTTGGTCATCTCAAATCTTCCATATGCAAGAAAGGGAAGCAATCACCTACTGAATTATCATAAAACTAATGGGGACAAATATAGAATCAAGTTCTGACTAAATCTTAAAGAGTTTTAAAGGTGTCCCTGGAGAGATACATCATTAAAAAGTATAGCAGACTGAACACTGCTTTGAATTTCATGGGCTATTTGGATTGAAGAGGTCTCAGATCTCACATGCTTTGACATAATGTGGACAAAAGTAAACCCATACCTGGAGGGTGGAAAATATGGAATGCTTTGAGAATCCTGGGAAGGATATTCTCAGCATGGAAATTGCCCATGTTGGCCTTAAGAAAATATAGCAAATGACAATCTTGAGATATTGTATAAAGAAACCTAATTATTTTTCATTGCCTTATTTGTCTTAAAAATGGAAATTTTCTTATAAAATAATAAAGGAACAAATCAATAAGAAAAAGAGCAAACAAGAAAGAAACAAAAGCATATATTTAACATCAGTATAGAATGTTTGAAAGAATTTCCAGAATTATCAAGATCTGTTTCTTGCTATCAAGAAACTGAGGTCAGAGAGGTCAGAGTAATCTGAAGTCAGCTCAGCTTTGGTGGAAGTGATAAGCTTAACTCCCAGCCCTGGAATGTTTGGGCATTCCCCTGGGGTCTTTTTTCATGTCTGCTGTAAGGACTTTCTGCTTTTCTGTCCGTTCAGATGGTTACAAAAGTATCCTGTGTATATATTGCAATGGTTCCCCTTTTGAAATGGTTTCCTCCTTACAGTAAAAAACAGCTTTGATAAGTCCACATACGAAAGCTGGAAAACATTCATCATGTCCACCATTTCTCTCACCTGCCTTCTTCTCTAGCTCTTGGCATCACTTATAATGTAAATTTATTTTGAGACACTTTCTTTAAAGAATATTTGACTTCCAAGATGGGTGTATCAGGCATATTTCTCATAAATTCTATGTAGTTCACATCAAGTTTATCACCTGAGGTCATGAGTCAGCCGTTTTCCAGGCTGGCTGTGACCATTACCAGCCAAAGAGAGGTATGTAGATTTTTGTGTTCCCTTATAGAAACTGAATATAGAACACAGAGTGGTGGACTGACATGGGAAATTATAATTCATAAATTAAGGTTATAGACTCACTGAAGAGGGATTTGTTTCAGTGGCTGGAACCACACTACTCAATCTATATTTTATGTATTTGATATTTAAATGAAATGTTTTTGAATGAGCATAGTCTTACTTCTACATTTGAACTAACTATAATGAGCAAGACTGCATGTTAACAGAAAAATACACACGTTAAGGCAAGATGAACAGATAAAAGTGTATGTGTTTCAGGGATACCGTGAGAAACTCTCCATTTATAGTGGTTAAGATCAATTTAAACTCACCTGGAAGGGAAGCTCTGGAAGGATGAAGAGTTCTTCAGAAGCCTGATGTTTCCTGGGTGGTTCTTGAATGAATGATTATAATCAGAAATTGAAGGAGAACAGAAGAAAATGAATACGAAGAAAAAGAGAGAAAGAAGAGGATTTTTAGAAAAACAGTTCTCAGGTACAACACAACCTGTCACTATTCTGGCTTCTCTTCCTTCCTTTTTGATGCACAAGCAGAATTCTCCTCATTCAAGGGCTCCTCTGCTGCCCACTGTGTTACAAACTTGCTGTGCCAAAGGTCAGTTTCTCCCCATTCAGGGACATTGTGGATTTTACCTATGACTTTGTGCTTATTTTTCCCTTTACTGAAAGAATATGAATTTTAAAATTGTATTATCTTTAATGAAAATGATGAGCTGTTACTTATGTATGTTTTATTTCCTCTGAAGTGAGTTGATGCTTACTACTTTCTATCATCTCTTTATCTTGAAGATAAAACAAAATAGGTAATAACATCTCGGATGCTTCTCATTAGATGTTCAAATATTTCTAGAATAGGCATTTGCCATGCCCTACAAGCAAGAAGGGAGGCTCATGAAATATTTATGTATTACTTTATATACTACTGTGTAATATGATATATTTATACAGAAAAATGCAAAGGGAAATTCACAGTCCTCCTTTTGTAGCAACATCACACACTGTGGATTCTGCCGCAGCATTTAAGGGCTCCCCTTATATCCTCTTAGAGACTCTAAGGGGGGGGGGGGTTATATGATTTTGCATTCTAATGACACCATGTGATAATTTGAGTTTCACAAATAATTATATTTAGATGTTACACGTAAAGGGTAGAGTGCCAGGAAACCGTCCCTGTTGTTTTTGTTTCCATTTCTGACCTCACACTGTCTCTGGAGACTCTCTCTCAGGAACAGCAGGCCGATCATAGTCCCTCACTCCATCCCCCAGTTCATTGTCCTTCAGTGGTGACATCAAAGGGGAAAGAACTGCTCCTGAATCAGTCCATGAAACCATCAGCTAGTGATGACGTGATGGTTTGTAGTTTATCTATTTCCAAAATGGCTCTAGATGAAAGCAAAAAAGCAAAAGCTCTGTGCCAGACGAGACCTATGGCTTAGGTTCTTGGAATTCCCACTCCATTACCCATGTAGCTTCAGTGAGTTAAAGTCCATGTCAGTGAGCTTCATGAGCCTCCATGCCATTCAAGTCAGCTACTGAGAGTGACTTTTCTGACCACTTTTATCAAGCAGTATATGGCACTAAAAGTTGGCTTCTGCCTTGACCTTATTGTGTTATATAATGCATTAAAATATCACACTGTACATATATATATATATATACAATCATTATGGATCAGCTAAAATATGAATACACTAAAAATAAGTTGGTCCCCTCCATTTTCTGTACTAGAACCTTGAAGCAGGGGGTGATTCTGCTGTACTGCCTAGTTGCCTTGAGACCTTGTGAAAACAGGAACCTCTAGAGGCCTGTAAAACCCTCACGGTGTCCTCTCATAACTGAAAACCCCAGGATTTTATGCTTTTTTGATATTTAAAAATGATCCTCTGGCATACTGGGTATGAGTACTCTCTTCATGATTTATATCATATTTAGATAATGATTTTAGCACATACTGTGTTTTATTTATTGTATAGCAAATTTCATATATATTATCTAATATAAAAATCATACAATTCTGTTGAAAACAGCCTACCCACAATATCTAATCAACCAGAAGCCTGGAAAAGTTAAGAGTTTAGATTTGGCTGTAATTTAACTTGTTCTTTTTTTTTCTCTCTCTCTCTACATATAGGGTAACTGCAGTGAAAAATCGTGTCTCACCAGACAGCAGCTACAATATGCTTTGCTTCTCTGATCATTTCTGTACCTGTCAATCACACTGGGATTCATGATTGTCATTTGGCTTCTTATGTAAATATTCACACTTCAAACAGTATAAATATGTTCAGAAATGGGTCTTTACAGCTTAAATTACTGTTTATTTAGGCGCAACCAATTTTACTAAAAAAAAAAAATTGAGTGCTCATCATGAGCACGCATTACATAAAATACTCATCATCATAAGAAGTGCTAAGGAGCTCTAGAGTAATGAACTAATTCAGCAATAGATTTATCACAAATCACTATAAAGCTTTTAATCTCATTTTTTCCCACTTCATTCATTTTTCTTCTTAAGTAAGTCCTTGGTGGCCATGATCTCCCAGTAAATGGAGGCACTTTTGAACTTTGGCTCATTATTGTAGGGAGTGTAGATTGTTACAATCTCTATGGAAATCAGTATGGAGACTCTTCAAAGTCTAAAACTAAAAATTTCCCTTATAAGTATCTTCCTGAAAAAATTAAAGACATCATATCACAATGATACATGCATATCTATGTATATAGCAGCAAAATTTATAATAGCTAAATTGATTGATGGATAAATGGATATACACAATGGTGTACCAGTCTGCCGTAATTAAGGATAAAGGAATCATTTTTAGGAAAATGGAACCACCATTTTAAGTGAACTAAATCAGAGGCACAAGCTAAATGTCACATGATTTCTCACATATGACATTTATTATACATACATAATGTATAAAATATAAAGGTACAGATAATAGGAAGTAGAGGATAGAGAAGGGGATCAAGAGATAGAAGGAGTGGAACCATTCTTTCTGGGGTGAGATACATTCTCGTTTTGTTTTTAAATTTGCATCTGTCAAATGGCCAGTGAAACTGAACATTTTCCTATGAATTTATTGGCTTTTTGTATTTATTCTTCTGAGAAGTGTCTATTCATTTCAGATGTTCATTTTCTATTGAATCTTTAAATTTGGAGGGCCTGCTTTTTTTTTAAAGTTCTTTTCATATTAGTCGTCTGTTTGAGGATAGTTGACACTTTCTTTCCTATTCTGTATGTTATCTCTCCAGTCTGTTGGTAGTTTCCTTTTTGGTGCAGGAGCTTCTTGATTAGATGTGATCTCATGTTGATTTCCCATATTATTTCTTCTGAAACTTGGGTTCTGTTTAGAAAGCTTTATCTATGCCTGTGTCTTCAGAGATCTTACCTATTTTGTCTTCCAATAGATTATGTTTCTTTTTTATAATGTTTAGATCTTTGATGCATTTTTATTTTAGTTTATTATATGATGAGAGATATAGGTCTAGGTTCAATCTTTGCCATATGAATAGCTAGTACTTACAGCTCAATTTGATAAAGAAGCTATCTTTCCTCCAGTGAAAGTATTTTAGTCCTTTGCCAAAGATAAAGTAGCTAAATGTCCCTGCAGGGTTTTTTTATATCCCTGGTTCTTTATGTCATTGATCCACAAATTATTATTTTTTTTAGTGCACTGTAGCTTTGTAGTATAATGTAAAGTCTGAGATGTGATGCCTGGTGCTCTGCCCTTGATGTCCAGAATTTCTCTACTACTTTAGGTCTCTTTTGGTTCTATATAAATGTTAGGGTTGTTTTCTCTATTTCAGTGAGGAATTGGTATTTTGATTAGATTTTCACCACTACTCCAGAAAAAGACCATGGTTATTATAGGTTGCAAGTAGGGTGTGGACAGTTATTCTAAAATCAAGTCTTTTGGTAGGACAGGCTATAAAAAGAGCAAAAATAAAAGTACATACTGTGGTTGGGAGACACAGCATGGGCTCCCATGAAGAGTCACACCAGGCGCCTCCAGGTGTCTCTGATTTTATACTCTGTCCACATCTCCTGGGAACCTGTGAGATGTTCTACATAGGGTTCCTGGGAATTATTTGGTGCTGTCCTAGGATCTTGTAATTGACAGGTCACACTAACTTCACTAGCCACCTTGGCATGCCCTACCTCCTACAATAGAATCACCCTACCGCAGGGACTAGGAGGAGAAAACTGCAAGAGCTGAAGCATGGAGATGAGAAAGGCTAGTTCCAGGTCCCCTGAGAAATGTCAATAGCAGGGACAACAGGCTATGGAGGACACTGTTATCAGAACTGACACTTTCTGTGGTGAGAAGCAAGGCACAGAGGGTGTGGTTTTCAGAATGGGAAGCACCTAAAATCACTGAGGCTGAGCTCAGAGGATTCCTTGGCTCCGTTTGCTACCTGCTTCCAGCATAAAACTCAGTGTTGCATTCTGCATACCTGAGTATATGAGAAGGGCCTTGGGTATAAGTGAGGTACCGCACAAGTCCACAGACCATCAAACTAGTTGGAAACAGTGGTGGCTTTGGATGCACAGAAGGGGACACACATACACACACACACACACACACACACACACACACACACACACATGTCACTTAGAGCTTCTGGAGTAAATACATCCCTGAGGTGGACAACATCCTGCTGATTAAGCTCGCCAAGGGGAAAGGGTAAGGCAGTATTCAGCATTAGTCTGTTAGGTAGGTTTTAGAACATAACGGGGCTCATTTAGAACTTAGTTTGCCTCTTCGATATCTGGAAGATTATAATTTCAAGGTCCCTAATATAAACCAGCCACTCAGGCACTTCAATGTGGAAGAATTTTGGAGGCCTACTGCACTCTGTCTGTTTTTTCTTTATTAATACATATTGGTAGTACATTACAATTGCATTTATCAGTGGTGGCTGGTGCATGTACATGCTTCTTAATTCCATTTCCAACCACCTCCCCTCTCCACTCTCCCTCTCCCTGTACTTCTTGGACCCTTCTATGTTTGTATATGTTTTAAAATTTTTAAATTTTTTTTGCTCATTGTGTTTTTCTTTTTTCTTGTTTGCAAGTTTTTTTCCTGTTACTTTTAACTAATTTCATTTAAAAATACTTCAGTAGACAATGTTGAGATTGTAACAAAAAAGTAAGGAAACAAATTTTATGTATATGGGGGGGTGGTAGGGTGGGTAGGGCTATGGGAAAAAATGAGAATTAAGTTGTGTCTTATACTGGTACAAATCCCCATTATGGAGTGCAATCATGATGTGTATATTTAATGTACCAATAAAGATAAAAAAATACTTCAGTAGAAATTTTATTTCACTTTTCTTTATCCTCTCATCTCATTGACCTTTATGTATTTCTATATAAAATTTACTTGTTCAATTTCCCCTTTCCTCACTCCTCCATTTTTATTACTTTTACTACTTTCTTTTATTACTTTTTTATCGCTAGTTTCTTTGTTAATGGTGGCACTGTTGTTGCTTTTAATTAATTTTTACTTTGTCTCTGTATTTGGTTTGTGGATAAGGCTGCATTTTGTTCTCTCTTCTCAGTGGTGCTTGGGATCAAGCTTTCCAAAAGAAAGCTGGACAACTGGAAAATGTGCAAGCAAAGTGCAAGAGCATCCACCCAAAAGGATGCATAAATTTCAATATAGAAACAAGAAATTATGAAAAACAAAATAATCTGACTGTTCCAAGTGTCTATAACACATCAGAACTGGGTGAGAATAGAGAAAAGAAGTGAAAATGCTAAACAAAGAATTCAATAGATTGTTTATTAAAATGATTAATGATTTTGAAGATACAAACAGCTGAATGAATTTTAAAAATGCAGGATATGAAGGAGCAATTCAATAAAGTGATAGAGACTCATAAGAAGCAGAAACTCTGGAAAGGAAATGAAATTTCAATGAAGAATGCAGCAGAATGCCTCATCAATAGATAAAAGCAATTCAAAGACAATATTTCAAGGCCTGATGATAAAATTAAGGAATTATTCACACAAGCACTAATAAAGTGAAATAGACTAATTTATGTGCAAAATATCCAAGTACTCTGGGATGCAGTTGCAAGACCAAACTTACAAGTTTTTTGCACAAAAGATAGCACTAGGTTTTTAGACTATTGGAATAGAAATACATATTTAACAAAATAAAAGTTGAAAAGTTTACAATCTTGGAAATATATAAATATAGGAGCCATGTGAAAATAGAATCAAACACACATCTCCTGTCACAATGTAGTTAAAGTGAGCAGGGTACAAAAGAAGGGAGGAATATTAAAAGCTGCAAGACAGAAACACCACATTATTCATGGAGGCAAACTCATAACAATACTCAGTCTCTGTAGAAACCTTATAGGACAGGAAGGTACGATCGTGAATTTCAAGCCCTGGAACAAAAAAATGCCAAGCTAGATTTTTACAACCAGAAAAGATACCTTTCAAAGTTGAAGGGGAATTAAATGCTTTTTAAAAGAAGCATAAACTAAAGAAACATATGACAAGCCAGCATTGCAGAGTATACTCAAAGAAATCCTGCACAAAAAAGAGGAAGGGAAATAAAAATCAGACACTAGCAAAAGAACAAAATGATAGCAATTATTTTTTACATTTCCATAATCACTCACGTAAATAGTCTTAATTCCTCAAAAGACAAAGACTGGCAAATTGTAATTACAAAGAGATTCAACTCTGCTATTTGCAGTAAACAATTCACACTAGTGAAAACACATACAAGGTGAGAGTTAAAGGATGAAAAACAGTGAGTGTTTCACTAAAAGCTGCAGGAGTAGCTTGATTCCTATCTGAAAGATAAGATTTCAAAACAAAATTAGATGACACCAAGAAGATAGAAATTGATAAATTTACATGCTTTATTTAAAAATAAATTTCATAAAACAAACACTATATGGCATAAAGGGAAATAAGTCTCACACTATTATAATGAGTGACTTAAGTACTCCACCCTCACCATTAGATAGATACATCATCCACATCCCTCAAAAAATCAACACAGGGACAGACCAGGGAAACTACAACATAGAGTAAATAGATTCAGCAGATATCTATATTCTACCCACCAACTATGGAATGCACATTATTTTCAGCACTTCATGGAATTTTCTGCAAGATAGATAACTTAGGCTATGAAACAATACATAATGAATACAATACAATTAAAATACATTATTGCATCTTAATAGATAATCATATAACTAAAATGTTAAAAGAGGAAAATTTACATACTCCATGTATACAATGGAGTACTATTGTAGTACAAAGGAGGATGAACTGAGAAATCTGTAGGAAAATGGATGCACCTTGGAATCATATATTAAATGAAAGTCTATTTTTGTCTTGAAAGAAGGAAAGAAAGATTGATTATGATGAGCCTCAGACTGTGAAGTAGGGCCAAGAATGTCGTATGCAGTCAAGTGACCAAAGACTTCTGCATGTGGCTAGGTGTAGCATTAAAGATTTGTCTATGTCTAACTGTAGTAAGAGGATGGTCTTTCAATGCTATGGTGGATCTGAAATGTACCGAGCTAAAGGCTCTGAGCTATCTAATCTCCACATCTTTCATCAGCAAATTATCACTTGAAGGGAGATATGGGTGACATGCTGCCATGGCTGCCATAATAATTATAATATTTTCTTTTCTTTCAATAGTACTAATTTTTGGACTTCTCTTCAGTTTTCCTTTGCAAACCTCCAGCTGTCAAAGTCTTGCTCCTTTCAGGCTTCGTCAGTGCAGGACTCCTGGGATCTAGCTACTTCGAGAGCCTGCCCTCATACCTTTATTGAGAACAATATTTTTGTCCATTTAAAAATGCTCACCCTTCTGACCCAATGGAGATAAGTACTCTCTCTACACTTTGTGTTATATTTGTATGATATTTTTGGTGCCTAATATGTGTTATTTACTGTTTCAGCAGATTTCGCATGGGTTATCTAATACAATAATCATAAAACTCTTTTGAATACAATCTTGCTGTTTAAAAAATAATAAGGCAGAATTTTGAAGAGGACAAAAGTTTACTCTTGGCTGTAATTATAGTTGACTTTTCTTCACTAGCTATGGATACACCTGCTATGTTTTTCTAGTTATTCTTATGCTTTTTCATTACTCTGAAAAATTGTTAATTGTATATTTAGTCCTTTTTTAATATTGTATTTTAAATATTCATGATATGGGATCTATGGCTTAAATTTCTATTTTGGTACAGTAAAATTAATCAGAAAGTGTGTAGATTGCTATTTATTTTCCTATAGCAAATTGTACTAGAATGTATGTGTCTATTGTGACAGTTCAAATGTTTCATGACATAATGAATTATAATTAGCTAGAAGATAATGAGCTACTTTAACAACAGCTCCAGCCAAAACAACACAAAATGGCAGTATTTTTCATTTTATGTACATACATGCAATATCTCTTGTTTTTACTTACATTTGAACTCTTGGGGGTGGTTCAGAGGAGGTTGTAAGTCCACTACACTCAGAAGTGACTTTCTTCTTTTACACCTTATAAACCATTTTAAATGTTTCCAATTAAATTGACAAAGGCACTGAGACTAGAAGTAATCACTAACTAATCCCACAAGCAGCTGGAGGTGGTGCTTTTTTGAGTACCTTAACCAGATTCTTTTTTTTTTTTTTTTTTTTCGTACTAAGGATAGAACTGAGGACCTGGCACTTTTTTTTTTCTTAAATTTTTTGAGACAGGGTCTCACTTTGTAGTTCAGGCTGGCCCTGAGCTCAGCCCCAAACTCACATCACAGCAATCCTGCTGCCTCTGCCTCCCGAGTGCTGGGATTACAGGCGTGAGCCACGATGCTGGCACTGTGGTATGTGGTACTGATTGCTGCTGGGGTGAGTCTCTACCCCTAGTATTGTATGTGGATACCAGGATCGAACCCGGGTCCTTGCGTTTGTAAGACAAGCGCCAGAACCACTGAGCTAAATTTCCTGCTCTAGGACTGCCCTGGCACTTTTGAGGCTGATGCTGCAATCACTGAACTAAATTCCAGGCTTGGACGAGATCCTTTTACTGTTGTCTCTCCACCAACAGGAATCTGAAGATTTAGGTCTAATTATTGTGTTCAAATTTTCAAATGTAGGCTGGGGATACAGCTCAGTGGTTCCGGCGCCTGTCTTGCAAACGCAAGGACCGGGGTTGATCCCTGGTAAGCACATAACAGTACTGGGCGCGGAGACTCACGCCCAGCAGCAACCAGTACCACATACTAGTGCCGGGTGTGGTGGGTCACCCCTGTAATCCCAGCACTCGGGAGGCAGAGGCAGGAGAATTGCTGTGATGTGAGTTTGAGGCTGAGCTCGGGGCCAGCCTGAACCACAAAGCGAGACCCTGTCTCAAAAAACCTTTAAAAAAAAAATTCAAATGTATGTAGAGAGATCTTTTTCATTTCCTTCCTTAATAACTTTGCCTGGAGTAATAGTGTAACAATTTATTTATTTTCAATAACTAAAAATATAAAAATAAAATATTGATATTGAGCTTCCATTAGTAATCACCCATTATTGAGCTTCCAACTGACAGTTCCATGCTTCTTTCTTCCAGACTGAGACCAGTTGAAGTTTCATCTCCTTTTGTGGAAGTGATGAGTTCCAGGAAGCTATAATACAGATCTACATGTAATATTCATATTGAATTTTGTCATTTTTTCTACAGAATTGTCCATGGGAGGATTGGCTTTTAGTGGGCAAGGTAAAAGTATCATTAAAAAATTATTATGTCCAGAAAGTAAAAAAAGTCATAAATTTGATTAGAAAAAATTTTAAATGTGTCTAAAAAATACTGAAGTAATATATGGCCCCATGATATATCATTTGACACTCATTTGTAGCAAAGGGAGTAAACTGATGATTAATAGACAGTCCTTTACATTTAATATCTAATTTAATCTATTGTGGATACAAAGAAGGCACTCATTTTCTACTTTTAATTTTGGGCAGTCTCTGATTTACAAATAATAGCCAGCGTAGGTTGTTGGTTTGTTTCTTTACAATCCTCTCAGAAAAAAAAAAACAAACACATTTTTCTTTGAAGATAGAATGACTAGAGCACACCAGCACAATTTTAGACTTTGTCCATGGAGAAGTTTTCCTTCTAGCCCAGTGATGGTGATCCTTTTGAAGTTATTGAAGACATAAACAACCTGATGCTTCACAAGTGCCATAGATTCGACATCATTATTCCATTCAGGACTTACTAGTGGGGAGAATATATGTGGTTTATCACTGAAAACAAGTATATGGCTGACTCAATAGCTTTATATGTTCCTTGAATTCTCAAATGAAAAGGATATTTATTTTTCTTATTAGATACTGAGGTATACATGCATTTACATAAGGACAATTATGTTATTTAATAAGACTAGACCATCATGTAGTTACCTTTAAAATTCTCAGGCTTTCATTATAACAATAAAGAAAATTAATGAAGTTAACCACAAAATTGCCTAGTTTTGTCTTAGTGAAGTATGTTGCAATATAACTTAGCTTCTCATGATTTCTGACTTATGTTTTTTGAACAGGATTTCATTGCTAAAGACTTTCCTTAGAGCAGCCTTCATCTCTTTGTTCCTCAGACTATAAATCAGAGGATTGCAGAGGGGTGTTACCACAGAATACAGCAAGGTCACAATTTTTTGTACTTCCACTGGCTGTGTTGAGCCAGGGCTAACATACATTATCATAATAGAGCCAAAGAACAGAAACACCACAGTCAGATGAGAAGCACAGGTGGAGAAAGCCTTCCTTTTGCTGGCTTCTGAGGGCATCCTCAGCACAGCCCAAATCACCAGCGCATAGGAGCAGAGGATAAACAGAAAAGTGCCAATCATGAAGATGGCATTGAAAGTAGAGTAAATGAACTGAGTGGTGGTGTCCTCAGAACAGGACAACATCATTATTGGGACAGGATCACACATGAAATGGTTGATAACATTTGGGCCACAGTAGGGTAACTGTGAAATGAAAACAACTGGAGTTAGGAAAATGATGAACCCACTGGACCATCCCAAGATGACCAGGCCAGTGCAGAGCTGTCTGCTCATGATGCGCGGATAATGTAGAGGGCGGCAAATGGCAAAGTACCTGTCAAAGGCCAGGATGCAAAGGTAGAAGCCTTCATCACATCCAAAAGAGAAGAAGAAGTAGAACTGTGCAAAACAACTCACAAAGGAGATGGACTTGGTTGTGGAGAGGAAGTTGGCCAACAAGTTGGGCACAGTTGTGGTGACATAGCATATTTCCAGGAGAGAGAAATTAGCCAAGAAGATGTACATGGGCGTGTACAGGCGCCGGTCTCTCTGCACTGTGCAGACAATGGCTGTGTTCCCCATGAGGGTCAGAGTGTAAGCTGCTGAGAAGAGGCCAAAGTAGAGGAACTGCTTTTTTGGACTGGAGGGGAAGCCCAGGAGGATGAAGTGGGTCATGGAGTTTGTGTTCTCTTTCTTGGACATATTCATTGCTCTGGAAGTCAGAAAATCAAGAAGTTATTCAGTTTAATGTGAAGTATTGACTTTTATAAATAGAATTACCAGATATATCATCTTGATATAATAAATAATTGCATTTCTGTGTGAAATAACAAGATTTTGTAATCTTTGTTTCACTTTTAAAAATGGTGTGATTTCACTTTAATAAAATCTAAAAACTTTCAAAAATCAACACTATGTGTCAAGTATTCAAAAACTCAATTTATCTTTTGAAATCCATAATTTTGATAATGTACTTCGTGTCTATTTGTGTCCTCATGTTTATCATGGAGCAAATTATGCATACACACAAATTTGTCCGTATGATTTTTCTGCTGTAAGAAAAAAATGTAGGATTATATAATAATTCCTACATTTATGATATTCTTAACGAAACCAAAAAAAATTTAGACTATAAGTGTTGAAAGCAGTCATATTGCAGTGTGATGCAATGAAATACTCTTCTTGTGTTTTGTAATGGAACTGCATAGTGCTGGCAAACAGAACATGTTTGTCTTAGGATTTAGGATTTTTATGTGTGATCATACCTGCTTTTTATTTGATCTTTAAGTAGCATTTTCTCTCGGTCTAGTTCACTGGTTGCAGTGTACCATGAGAGAAAAAATCATACATCTTTGCTCCTAAAATCCTTTGGATAAATATTGTGACCTTTTTGATATTTGAGAGTAAAAGTGTGATACATCACATTGGCTACAGCTTTATATAGGAATCTTCTCAGAGTAACTAGAGTGTTTAATCTTGCTGCACCAACTTTGGGACATAGAAGTTTTGTATAATTTGTGTAGTTTCCAATATTTTCTTTGTAAGTAATTTCTATGCTTTTTAATTTTCTTATTTCTGCTGTAGGCATTGCCTATTAGGGCAGCTTTGAAACATGGACAATCTTGCCTTGCTCACATGTGCCACCCCTTTGTATTTGTTTCTTACTGCAAAGAGTTTAGCTGTTATCTTTTTGTTGCATTAGGTCTGTGAGGTTTTTTTGGTCACACTTAAAATCTGCAATGGAAGAGTCCCTGTTGTTCAGTCTACTTTCTTCACCCATAGTGTCTGTATTTGTGGTTGGAATTTTCCTTTCTTTTCTCTTCTTTTTTTTAGGTTTTTTGAGACAGGGTCTCGCTTTGTAGTTCAGGCTGGCCCTAAGCTCAGCCTCCAACTCACATCACAGCAATCCTCCTGCCTCTGCCTCCCAAGTGCTGGGATTACAGGTATGAGCCACCACGCCCGGCACTGTGGTATGTGGTACTGATTGCTGCTGGCGTGAGTCTCCACACCCAGTATTGTATGTGATTAACTGGGGATTGAACCCAGGTCCTTGCACCTGCAAGACAGGGGCCGAAACCACTGAGCCAAATCTCTGGCCCCCATGGTTGCAATTTTCTATCAATAATATTTTAAAAATTATTTTATCCACACTAAGTACATACATACTTTTTGTTATTTTGCCCTAACCAATTCTATGCAAGAATCTATATAGCCTTTATATTTTATTAGTTATAGTAAGTGTTTGAAGCAATAGAGAGGTAATTTCATGTGTACGGAAAGATGTATATGTGTTATGTGCCAAAACACTGTTTCTATCAGGAACTTGAAATTCTGTGGATTGCAATATCCACCGTATGTTCAAGGAAAAAATCCACATTGGAAGTGAGTGGCAGCTCTCTCTCACTGTCTATGCTGATCTGTGTACTCTTGGGAATCTGTATGCAGCTTTGCAGTTTAGTGTATTCATTTCTCATATCAGTCACATTGTACCAGGTGGAAATAAATGGCAAATAACATAAATTCTCAAGTTATAATAATCTTTTTGTGTGTTTGTTTGATCTGATAGACCTATAGTTTCCCTTGATCAGTTATGATTACATAGGAAGAGTAAATAAGTTATTTTCTAAACCAATTTACTTATGAGCTGTTGAGCTTATATTTAGGGTTTTGAGCTTGCTTATTATGTGCTCTTCTACTGATTAACAATCCAGGTCTTATTTACATTTTAATTATTTTTGCTTTAATTGTAATTGTACTTTGTGGTGCAGGTATATTTTAGGACGGAAAATATTGTTCATTTTAGTGAACTGATATTTGCCTATAACATGTCTTGATTATTTTGATTCTTTACTCTGTTCAATCTCACACTTTCCTCTTCCTGTTGCCTTCCCCTAAGGGCAAAGTCAGATTCTTGTTTTCTATCATTTCTTCAATTTTTTAAAAATTTTGAATCTTTATTGGTTCATACATATCATGTTCACACTCAACATTGAGAATTTGTACCAGTATATGACATGACTTCATTCTCATTTTTTCCCATTTCCCTACCTACCTGACAATCCCCTAAATAATAAGCTTTGTTTCCTTCCTTTTATTACTATCATATTATTTTTTCCCTTGTTACTTACTCTTAATCCCATTTCCTTTTGGATATTTTCTACTTTACAGTATCTACTATATATACTAGAGCTCATTTGCATCTTCATTTTCTCATACCAGAGAAAAGATATATTTATACTTCTGTGACCTATTTATTTCAGGACATCCTCCTGAAGGTACATCCATTTGAGTATATATGACTCAATCTTATCATTTTTTGTGGCAGAATAATACTCCATTCCATAAAAGAACCGCACATTCTTTATCCAGTCTCCAGTTGATGGATATTTGGGTTTTTTCTAAGATTTAGCTACCACAAACTGAGCTGCTATAAACATAGGTGCATGTATGACACTGTGACAAAATGTATTCATTTCTTTATACTTCAGGTTTCTTATATAAGAGAAACTTCTGAATATAACTTTCTGTGTTTAACTTACTTTGGTTAACTTTATACTCTTAAATACATTTTATATTAAAATTTTTTAAGAATGCTTTGGCTGACTTTTTCTGTTTTCTATCTGAGGAAATATAACAATAATTTTGTAAAAGAGAGCGAACTATGATGCTGAGCAGTTTGGGCTTTCTTAGACAACATAAGAATTACATTAAAAGCTTTTAAATTATACATATATTTAACGTGTATAATATGCATAATCAGAAGGAATGGAAAATATTATTAAGAAGAAATTGTTGCTTATTCATTTTCTAAAATTTTTTTCTGTGAGATTCTTGCAAATTATTCTCCTGCTTTCTGTCATTGAAGAACACATTCACTTAATCACCACACAATTCTTAACAGTTATTTAATTTCATCCTAGTACATTTATCTCATTTAAAAATGCTGGCCGGGGAGTTAGCTCAGTGGTTCCGGCACCTGTCTTGCAAGTGCAAGGGCCCGGGTTCGATTCCCCGGTAACCACATAACAATACTAGATGTGGAGACCCACACCCAGCAGCAACCAGTACCACATACCACAGTGCCGGGCCTGGTGGCTCACGCCTGTAATCCCAGCACTCAGGAGGCAGAGGCAGGAGTATTGTGATGTGAGTTGGAGGCTGAGCTCAGGGCCAGCCTGAACTACAAAGTGAGACCTTGTCTCAAAAAACCTAAAAAAAAAAAATGCCAATTTAATTTAGTTCTTCATGCTCTGGTCTCTGTCCTAATTACTTGGTATCCAACTTCCAATATATTAATTCATTATTTTCACTGAGACAAGAACCCAATTCTCATATTTCAAATTAAAGGCAATACTCACCCTGCTTGGATATTCTGTCACAATACTTCTTGCATTCTTTGTAGAAGATCACAGTTTAAAGACAATTCTACATGTGTACCAAACCAGGAGCACACAGAGGTTAAGAGAGTTCATCATCTAAAGAGCATTTTGCATAAAAACAAAGCACATTAACTCTGACTTTGATAGCAATTTGTAGCTTAAAGGAATGTCACATTAGAGTGGAATAAGAAATTTAACTACATTTTCTTTATCGACAAAGCACCAAAATTAGTGCCACATCAATCATAAATTCAGTTTGAGAAATTGTCATTTACATATTCTTATACAAAATACTTTGGTGTCTTGGTAAATAAAGTTAAACATTACTAAAAGTGTGAAAAAAATATTGAAATGCAGTTATGAAGCAGCAAAATAAAACCTTAAAACTTTAAGATATTCTATCTGAATTTTATTACAAATCAATATTTAAATTTAGAACAAGAGAATCGTGTCTGGCTGTAAATTCATTTTAAATAACACAACACTTTGTTATAATAAGATACACAAAAATTTGACTTACTTCTTGGTTGGGTGCTGAAGGGTAACTCCAAAGGGGAAATACAATATTACCTCACAGGGCAAAAGGCACATGAAGACTTTCTGAAGAACTGGATGACCCAGTTTATAAGTTGCCATGGCTACAAGATAGTGAATTTTGAGAGAGTTTTCTGCAGCTTCAGGTGGTCAAGATAAATGTCCAGATGAAAGCATTGTTTCTTTCTATTTATTCACTCTGGAACCTTCTGAGATTTGAAATCTTCTCCCCTGATAGTTTTTTCTTAAGGTTTTTTTTTTTTTTTTTTTTTGAGACAGGGTCTCGCTTTTGTGGTTCAGGCTGGCCCTGAGCTCAGCCTCAAACTCACATCACAATCCTCCTGCCTCTGCCTCCCGAGTGCTGGGATTACAGGCGTGAGCCACCACGCCCGGCACTGTGGTATGTGGTACTGGTTGCTGCTGGGTGTGGGTCTCCACACCCAGTATTGT
>PVIR01033221.1:0-18040 GCA_004026965.1 Petromus typicus | reverse complement strand
AACTCCTCCTTTTCAGTAAAACAGCAAACTTGAAGGAGAATTCTGGCTTCAGATTTTACCACACACATCCAGAAGCTGTGCAAGGCCCGTGATGCTAAACTGGCAGCCAGAAAGCCAGGCCTCCTCCCCGTTCCTCTGACAGGTAATAATCACAGTCACAATAAGCTCTCGGTTATAGGAAGTGACTGCAACAGGCTTTCTAACAGTATGAATGAAGTAACTGATCTCAGAGAAGACCTATCAGAAAATGGATGTTTTCTTTGCCTTCCATTACACAGATAAACTAGCAAATTTGGTAATATCCCCCTTAGTGTCCTGCAAATGTCCCAAGAGAACTGTCTAGTCTCTAGTTTCATTTAGTAAACTATTCGTACCAAAAAAATGAAGAGAAAAACATACGAAGATAAATAATGTACTAAAATGGTAAAATATAGAAATCTGAGAATCTTACACAACACAATTTATTTTCTCATATAAGTAGGACAAAGGCCACTGTGTTTCTATAGTTTTAATTCAATTTGGTTAACTTTTTAGCTTGATGTGTTAAATAATCATGTTCTTAACTAAAATATTTCCCCATTTATTGATGTTATTGTAGAACACTAGAGCTTGTATTAATAGCCTGAATGTGCTCCTCTGAAAGCAAATCAGGTAGAAAGTGCTGAAGATTTATGAGCAGAAGAGAAAAGAACACATCTCTGCAAAAGAACATCATAGGCAGATTAGGTCTGTATCCCTTAAATTGGGCAAAGAGCTCTTTAGTGCCTGAGTAGCCACTTTTACATCAGAAAATGTAACTTTTTCTTCTATTCTTCCGTCTTTTCCTCTTTTACATATTGTAAAAATAGAATTCACTTCTGTATCCTCTCACATCTAGGATACAAATGTAACAGAAACAAAGAAACAAATTCTGTGCCTGACAAGGTTAAAAAAGATGAAGCCGGATTAGGTATGAGACATTAGGAAAAAAGTATGGATCATTCTACTATCTCTGGTTTGGGGGACTTATTGGTTTATTTTAAATAACTTTCTAAGAGAGGGATGTCTGTGTGCACTTAGCCAAGTATATGCCGAACTCTGCGATTTTCAAACACTTCCTCACTGTGGCCACTCACCCCAGGGTTCAGACTACAGGAACCACTTTCACATTCACGCTGTAGCTTTAGGGGTCTACGTGCTCACAGCACCTCTAGCACCCCTGACTAGGTGGAGGGGATACATCAGTCACAGCAGGCGAGGGAGGGCCTTGTATTTAAGGGCCACAGGCTCACAAAGATAGGAGTTCAGAAGGATGTGGACGGTGACATGAAATGGCGCTGTCCTATAGGACAGCAGAAGCCAGCGCTCTCATGGGCTAAAGTCTTAGCAACTGTCGTACCACATTAAAAAAAATGCATTTGTACTAAGCCCACTGCTGGCTTTTATAACTTAGAGAAAAGGCTCATTTGTAATCCCCTCCACTTACCCTGTCGCAGGTCAGACATCATGAGGGTAAGCTGCACTTTTAGTTGTTACATTAATGTAGCTTACAGTGATAAAAAAAAAACAACTCTTAGTGTCCCAACAACACAGCGCATATACAAATAGCGTCAGTAATCTGCCAACAGTTATGACAAGACTGGAATAATGTCACGTGATAACAGCAAAACACTGAATAACCTGTGACATGCATGTTCCCAAGCACACACACACTCTCACACCCTTTGGGGGATATTCATCACTGAAAACAGACCTCAAGAAGGCACAGAATTCACCATTTGAGGAGATGCTGGTCAGATAAGCCAGTATAAATCGGGGTGAATTATATATGCAACATATCCAAGACAACCTAGCGTGATGATGACATCCTGTCACAGTCCACTCAGTTTAGGGCATGCATGTGAAGACTGTGGACCAGCTCTCCTCCTACAAGCATTAGCATTCACTCGTCTTTTCATGGAATAGGAAAGGTAAACTGAGATTTCGTTGGTGGTGGCTGTTTGTTTGAACAGCAGATTTTTCTTCTGTTGCTGCATTCGTGTTGTTTGAAGAAGCATCCTCATCCCTTCGGTTCCCCTCCAGGCTGTGTCTAATGCCATAAGCAAAGTAAATCAGGAAGCCTTTTGGGAGAGAAAAAAGAATCAGCACTTTAGATATTCCAGGAAAGAATTGCTCTGGTATGGAAGATTTCGTAGCTTTTTCCTTTCTTTTTCTATTCCACTTTAGAAGAATGGAATGCAAATAAAAGACACCTGTTGAGGGCTTCCTCAAGAGAAGGTAGCTCTCCATTTTAACCCCAAACTTTACAGAATGCATTTTTCTCTACATAAATATCTTTCAGAAAATATGTAGGTGGAGAAAATTGTACGCATGTCCTCAAAACTCAACACCATATTTTAAACAAAGCGATCTGTGGGTTAAGAACTAAAATTATGCCCTAATAAATATAAGTGGTGGATTATGCACTATGGTCAGGTATCTTAGCAGTTTGGTGTTAACAAAGAGGGCACGGACATGTCTCCACAGCATCATCACCAGGAGAGGCCAAAGGACAGCACTAAAGCAGCTATTATTAATAGCCAAGCCAGCTGTGTGAGAGGGCAAGCAATGTCTTACATATTCTCAAAGATCTACATGTAGACATTCTGCTGTGTTTATTTTAAAAACAGAACAAGAATTTTAAGTTGCTCAAAATGACTCTTCTGGGCTCTATTTTTTTTCATCTATAAGTTGGATAAGATAAAATTGACATGGTTCTCCAAAGTACCGGGAGATTTGAATTTTAAAAGGTATTTGAGAGGTGGAGATATAGCTCAGAGCATTTGCCTAATGTGCCTGTAATTTTTTTTTTAAAAGATACCTGGAAAAGTAAGTACTCAGATGTTCTAAAGATAAGAAACTGAAAGAAAGCTTTTATTCCAGGAAAGGGGAAAATGTGATGTTCTCCACAGCCCATGAAGTAGAGTGTCAAAGGCTTGAAAGCTAAAATGTTAAAAGACCTACCAAGGGTCATCCAAATGCTGAATCTGACCCAAGTGTCTGCGTTTAACTGGACCATCAGATAAATGTTCACCAGGATGCTGAATGCTGGCAAAAATGGTAAGAATGGAACCTAAGGAGAGAAGACATCTGTCTGAATAAACTCCTACTTTGAAAAGATACTCCTCAAGTCATGTCACCATGGCGATATACCTTCAGACTACGTCAGTAAGCTGATATGGTAACCAAAAAGGTAACCTGAATGACAACCATTCTTCTAGAGATTTCTAAATGGAAAGTATTTTAGCTTGTTTGCTAAAGCTCAAAGCAACTGGATATAAGCTCAAGGTTGTGAGGAGCCTTGGGGGTTCACTTTACTGGTCTAGTTCAGAGATCAACCGGTCATGCCCTGGGACTCTGGATACGCATTAGCAGTCTGGGTACTTCTAGGAGACCTTCTTCACATCCCAGCCTGCTCCCAGTGCTAATGGGGTGGGGTAACAAAAAGATGTAGATGAAAGGCTTTTAGTGGAATAAATCTTCGAGAGATGGTTCTAAATTTCTAAAAACAAAATACTCAAATTACTTTACTGATGTTTAGCATTTAACAAAATATTGTTTCCTACATGGTTTTTGAGAAAGGAGATTTTTTAGATAGCCAATGTAGACAAAATACTGAGACAAAGAGAACACAATAAAAATCTTTACACTTTTGCTCACTGATTAATTTCGTTCAGATTTTTAAAAAAATAATCACATACTAACTCAGAATAACACATAATAACACATCACATTTAGGGTCTTGAATCCTCATGACACATACCATGAAGGCCACCTTTTGCTGATTCTGTGGTTGCCTCCAGATGATTAGAACAACAGCAACAGAGAAAACCAGAAACAGCAGGAGAAGGGCGAGGCTCCAGGCTTCCAGCTGGAAGATGGCCTGCGCGCCGTGAGTGGTCAGGATGCTGAGGCCCAGCACGAGAAAGGCTGCAAGATGACAAGCAGGCAGAGTGCGGGCAGCACACATGTGTTAGGGGCCCCTCAGTTCCAGCAGTCTATTCTGACACATCGAGTTCTTTACACATCTACTTTGGTAAGTACTGTCTTCCTTTTGCCTTTTCTTATTCTTCACCGTGAAAAGAAGTGGTTAGTTTCACCGAGCTAAGAAACATCGCTCATTTCATTGATGTCTCAGAAACCAGCCTCTCCACGAGGAGCTACCATCTTGCTTTCTCTCTGAGCCTCAGCTGCTGTTCTCAGACTGCATCCCAGGCACTGATGGGATGTTCTGGGAGTGAATGTCTTCCTTTTTAAAAATGAGGAACCGTAAAACTGTTTCAAACTGTTGTAAAGATGGACTACTGATGCAGACAGATTGTGGTATATGAGCTGCATCTTTTTGTCCCTATATCAGCAATGACATCAGGTTCCCCTTCTGGGAGGTGCGCCTGACCTGTGCTTTCACACAGAGAACAGCCTGAAGCCAGTGAAAAGTCCTAGTGTGCACTTACATCCCTATGACCTTAGGGAGTTTCTTCCTTCCTTTCTACTTCAATCGTCAAGTTTTATCAAACTTACCCCTATTGTATACACACAAACTCAATCACTAACGTGTCTGTAATAGGAAATTTCAGGACCCCAGTTGGCAACTAACACATTCTAGGGCATCATGAGGCTTTTGGTTCTCTTTCTTACATGTGCATGCTGGGTCTTTACCACAAATGCAGCGAGGATGACTTACCCAGGAATCCTACCAGAAAGCTCACGAGAGACGCCGACTGTCTTGTAGGCAGAGCTGAAGGGCGGAAGAGAGTTTGCAGGCTGAAGCTCTGTCCTTTTAGCATGGTGAGCTGGGACTCGGTTTTTGAGGCCACAGTGCCACATGATTCCAGACCTTCTTTCTCAGGGGCATATATGGGCTGCTCGTAACATAAGCCAGGCTGGTACCTATCTCCAAAGAAACATTTGGGTCTCTATTCTCTCTTTTTTTCATTTAAAAACATTTATTGGTACATTTTAGACATACACAATGATAAACTCATCATAGGAATTTTGTATCCTTACACAATATATCTTGATTCTTTTTTCTTCATCTCTCTCCCCTCCCTCCAATACTCAGTCCCTTTCTTATTTATAAAACCTGATTCCATTTTCCCCTTTTATTCTCTATTTTTATTTTTCCCTTCCATTCTCTTTCCCTTCCCCCTTGCTCTGGGTCTTTATTCTGAAAGAGACATTTCCCCCTGTGAATCCAGCCCTGTAGATGAGGCATCTTACAAAGTCCCAGGTGTATGGCCAGTGATGTTTCTCATGGTACCAGCCCCACGTCATGCTGAGTCAGCCACAGACCTTTTCAATAAAGTATCTGCAGCATTATGAGTTTTCTCTGATGGCCACTCCATTAGAAAATTATAGAGCAGGTGCAAAACTTTTAAGGGGAAGCAACTGTGCCAGTTGAATTACTGTTTCTGAAATTACCTAAGTCCAAAGGAAACACAATGCCTATAGCCAATATGCAAACTCCAGTTAAATATGCACTACAGACTAATGCAGTCCCTGGGGGTTGGCCTTCAAAGGCCTTACCAAGTCTGTGATGGTTAGTTAGCTTGCCTGACTGAGATATACCTGTGAAACTAGTGAAGCACACTCCTGGGCAGTCTGGTCTGTGCAGGTGACAGGCATGTGGGACAGACATAAAGAAAGGGAGGAGAGATGTATCAGTGAGCACCAGCCAGTAGGCCAGAGGCCCGGACAGAACAAAAGAAGGAGGAAGCACGCTGTGCAGACACACGGTCCCTCTCTTCTCTTCCGCCACAAGGTGAGCAGCTTTCCTTGGTCACTATCCTCTGCAGTGACGTTTGTGCCTGGTCACAGGCCTTGCAGCACTGGAGCCAGCTGTCTATGGGCTGAAACCCTGAAGCCTCGAGAAAATAGCCCTTTCCTCCTAAATCTGTCACAGTGATAGAAAGTTTATTATTGCAACAGAGAGCTAACGTGCAGTCTGCCTTTCCCTCTCAACTTTGCAACTCAGTTCTGGATCTTAACAAGCTTTTCCAGCCAGTCAGCTATCTCCCATCCCATGTACAATATTTTCCCCTATGAGTTTACCCTTCTTCTCTATAACTTGTGTCAAGGAATCAGCTTCTGCATCACCTAGTATCTGCCCTGATCTTCCCACTGCAGCCTTATCTCCTTTGGAGCAATATTTGTTTATTTTATAAAGTTTTTCCCCACATAAAGAAATACGCTTATTGTGAAAAAATACATGAAGTATGCTGAAGTAAGTTAAAACCACCCCAAATACCCCTAACCAGTACTGATCACTATTAGCATTTTTGTATAATTTCATCCAGGTATATACGTATATACATATACCACTTAATATAAATTTATCATTTCAGATGTTATATATAGCTTTATATATGGAAATAAATATTTATCCATATGATTAAATATTTTATTTGCCATAGAAGAACCCACTATTCTACTGATATTCATGATAGCTTCATTTTTTTACTCATAAGTTTACTTTTTCCATGAATATCCTTTTGCCACCTTGATTAAACCTACAGTATAAAATCTCAGCATAATGGGACAAATAGATTGGTTGGTTTTGGTTCTTCTGGTAGTAGAGATTGACTCTAAGACCTTTGTACTGAGTTATTTCATCAGCTCTATTTTTGTTTGTTTGTTTGTTTTTTGAGACAGGGTCTCACTTTGTGGTTCAGGCTGGCCCTGAGCTCAGCCTCAAACTCACATCACAGCAATCCTCCTGCCTCTGCCTCCCGAGTGCTGGGATGACAGGCGTGAGCCACCACGCCCGGCACTGTGGTATGTGGTACTGGTTGCTGCTGGGGTGAGTCTCCACGCCCAGTATGGTATGTGGTGACCGGGGAATCGAACCCAGGCCCTTACGCTTACAAGACAGGCATCGGAACCACTGAGCTAACTCCCCGGCCTTCATCAACTCTTTTAAAAATTATTTTAAGTTGCCTAAGCTGGGCTTGCCTTAGCCTCCCAGAGTGCCAGGATTATAGATGCAGAACCCATACTGATAAACAAAAGTATAGTATTTTAAAGATCATTTTATATATAGTAAGTATGTACAAATACACTGTATAGTTTTTATTTATTTATTTTTTTTTTGAAACAGGTTCTGTGTTGTAATTCAGGCTGGACCTGAGCTCACTGTGTAGCCCAAGCAAGCCTGGAACTCATAGAAATCCTCCTGCCTCTGCCTCCTGAGTGCTGAGATTACAGGCATGAGCCATCATGCCCAGCACTGTGATATGTGGTACTGTTTGCTGGTGGGCGTGAGTCACTACACTGGGCATGGTTGGATGTTGTTACTGGGCATCGAACTTGGGACCTTATGCTTGCAAAGCAGGCACTGGAACCACTGAGCTAGATCCCCAGCCCCTGTGTAGTATTTTGAAATGCCATTATACACTGTATATATTGGGCTATCCTATCACTGAGGCTCCAACTGTATTCAATTCTTTGCTAAAGAGTAAGTCTGCTTCTTATACTCGATAGTCATATTGTTAATGGATTTTACAGTTTATATCAAAAATGCCCCCAAAGGTTTCCTGTATTTAAAGGTGGGGCTTCTGAAAGGTGACTAGATTGTGGGGGTGCTGTAGTCCCGAGTGTATTAATTCACCAAGGAGTTTGTGTGTTTGGAAGTGAGGCCTGGTCAGAAGAGGCAGAACCCTGGAGGCATGGAGTCTTCTCGACCTGCTCTTCCCTTCTCTCTGCTTCCTGGTTGGCACAGGGTGAGGCAGATTCCTCTGCCATGCCTTTCTCTCATGCCATTTCTACCTTGGAGCCAATCAACCACAGATTGAACCCTCTGAAATGCATGAGTAAAAATAAACCTCTCTTCCTTTAAGTTAGAGGTGTTGGGATTTTTCCTAACAAGAGGAATGTGACTAATAACTCGAACGAGGCCTCTCACCCTCATGAGACTGTTAGCACCTTGAGAGCAAGGATGCCCTCTCCTGTCCTTTCTCCCTGTGCTCTGCCTGGCACACACCCTGCAGAATCACAGCTAACTCACCTGAGGATCAGGACACAGGCTGCAACCAGAGAGTAGGCCATGAGTGTGCCGATGGACATCATGTCCACGAGGGCTTTCAAGTCGAAAAGAAACGCCATCACAGCTATCAAGAAAAGAAAGCAATGAAAGGTCAGAACACGGCCTCTGAGTGAAATTCCATCCACATCAATCTCTTTTAGGTCAGACACAAATGACTGACACTTTTGTATTTTCAGCAAATAAAAGAGAGCAGACAAAATATTTTTCAGTTTGTAAGATGTCCTTTAGGTCATATAAAAGACTAATAAGACTTGGAAAACTTGTGAGCTCTCTTGCAAGTACAGACACATCTACTCTGATTTCTTACAATGTACTCATCCAAACAACATAAAAACTAGATGCCAGAAAACCATCTTTTGGTGCATCAGAAGAAGAACATTATTAGGAAATACTGGCTAGGTTGCTTTTAGGAATCACAACAATTTCAAAATTTCATTATAGAATTAAAAACATCACTTTAACTTTCAGTTGGATTAAAAAAAGTTATGCATCTCAAAAATTTTCAAACGATTTTGACAAAAAACGACTCCCAATTATATTTCTTCTATAGACTAAATTTCAGTCTTATTGTTAAAGCTACATCTTTCAAATAGACTAATTTGTGATCTTGTATACCAAATCCCAATAAAACTAGGAGTTAAAATGTAATATTAACTTGCATTTTTAATTTACCACCTATAGTCCCTGTCTTGGTAAGCAGAAAACACTATGTCAGTGTCTGTGGTGTTCTAGACCCCTGTGTAATTTTTCTATCCTATCCTATTTTTAAGTCAATGATCCTATTAGGTGGTAAAGTTCATTTTGGTAACTTAAAATGATGTGTATTTGACTGTTTTTGACCAAAACCCTGGAAGTTTCCTCTAGTTTGACCAAATGGAGATATCTCCATCTGTAGAAAGTTTAATTCAACAAGGCTACAATCACTTACAGAGGCAGAATTCTACCTAAACCAACATTCCCACATATGCCTCTTTACAATACACACCTTTTCTTTATTCTTTTTTTGTAGTGCCGAGGACTGTGTTCATGGCCTCGTGCTTTTCTTTAAATATACTATATGCCTTAATATGAAAACTCTTCATTGCTAGTAATATATATATCAGATTATTAAAATTTTAGTGTTTTTTTAAGGGTCCCAGGTAGTCAAGGCAGCCAGGAAAGGAAAAAAAAAAAAATGACTATCTGTATCAGCTCTTTGGTCCAAGTTAAAAACAACTGTAATAAGCTATGCGAGTACAAAATAATGAAATATAGTATTTTATAGCATTAAAAGTTTTATATTATAATATATTCTTTAATTATTAACATCAGTATTTTATTCTCCTAAATTACATTGTTCCTGAAGGATTGAGGAGATAAATTATTTAAAAATTTTTCTACATAGCATAGAATTATTACTTGGCAAGATTTTTACTGGAAAGAGTAAAAAGTTTCAAGGATTAAATAAGATGTGTGATTCTTGTCAAGAAATATTTATAAACTGTCTAAAATGTAACAGACTCATAATCATAAAATGGGCTTTGGATCACTGAGCACAATCTTCATTTTATGATGACAGAAATAGAAGCCTGAAAAAAATATGTAACTTGACCTTTCAAAATACAGTATATCATATCAAATGTCAAAACCATTAGAAAATGTTTGTTGCTAAAATAAAGCTGGTTAAGTAAATACTTTCTGATCCTGAAAAAGTCTACTTTATATATAATGAGGCATTAGCGTTCTCTAACCTAATTTACCAATACATCAGAGCCTCAATCAAATGATAAATTTCTAATGCCCAGTCTGTAACATTTCCTATAGCTATAAGTTTATTAAAGTCTTCTCTTGCTTCCTGTAACAATACCTTGAAGGCTTTTCTCTTAATCTACATAATCTCTAAAGACTGCATGAATATTAAGACATGTCAAAATGTAGGCAGTCTGGAGTTTTAGAACATAACATATGCCCAGACTGTCTGTCAAAAGGACAACAAGATTTCCAATGGGGTTTAACAGGATGTTCATCTCAAGGGACCAAGATGCCAGGGGCCAGGGATATACCCTACTAAGAGCAGTAAGCACAAGGGCCAACCCTAAGCCACCTTTGACATTTCTCGTGTTGATTAAAAATGGGTGGTTTAATTTTTTGAAAACTCTCAGAGATACTGAACAGTTCATGTATCTGTTGGCTGTTTGTACTTCTTCCTCTGTAAAATCTGCATCTGTTTATTTCATTTGCCTATTTTTTCACTCAGTCTTTTGTTTTCTTGAGTTCTTTATATATTCTAGATATTAATCCTCTGTCTGAGGAATAGCTGGCAAAAATTATTTTCCCATTCTGCAGGGATTCTTCTCACTCTACTGATTGATTTCTTTGCTGTGTGGAAGTTTTTTAATTTGATGTTAGCCCATTTGTTGATGCTGTTACTTTTTGTGCAATTGTGGTTCTCCTTAGAGAATCCTTTCCTGTCTATGACTTCTAATTTTTCACCTACTCTTCAAGATAACTATAACCTGTATGTACGGCAACATGTACGAATAAAAAAAAAATCCCAGTCATTAAATTCATATTACCAAAACTAGGTAATTATTCACCAATTAAAATTTTCTGTATCAAAAGTAGAATTTTACGAGCTCATTTACCAATTACAAATAGTGAAGAACCTTTAGAATCTTTTGTACATGTTAGAGGCCCAAATCATTAAATAATGAAAAAATAAATATGTCAAAGGATCAGTTAATTTAGAATTTCAGTACAGAACCAGCACCACAATTTTCAGATGTTAATCCCAGTGTTCACAAACTAATTTAGCCAGGATTTTGTTCTTAACTTACATGCACAGCATGCAGAGCCTCTTTATCAGTCCACGCATGCGCACAAAATGCTCCCGTCCAATGTTTGTAAAGCTTACCAGAAAAGACCCCTGCAGTCAATGTGGCAGCAACTGGTGACTGCCTCTTATTCAGTCTGGCAAGAAATCTAAACAGTAAACCATCCCGGGCCATGGCAAACAGAATGCGTGGTAAAGGAAACATAGAGCCCAGAAGACTAGAACAGAAAAATCCATAATCCACATGTGAGTCATATAAAGTACTATTCTAGACAGGTAAATATATAGGCACAGGTTAGACCCAGTAAGGTACAGAACCATAAAAAAAAAAAAAAACCCAACAACAATCAAAATAGAAAACCACCTAACTCTACTTTTTCCAAAGGCCTTGATGAATAAGAGTTCCCCTTTCTTGAAAAAGTCAACTCTCTCACCTGCCACTGCACCCGATGATAAAGTAGCAATTATTGGTGTCTTCGTTTTGGAATTGATTTGAGCTAGGCATTTGAAAAGCAACCCATCCTCCGCCATAGCATAGATTACACGAGGCATTGGGAAAATGGATCCAAGAAGACTGAATAAAAAGCAAAGACATGCAGTAACACAAACACATTCATGCGCAATTACAAACAAGACTGCAATTAGGTCATTATGAAAATCAGCATGATAGTGATTATGAAGTCACTACTTTTTATACATGCACTTTAAGTGGGCATTTAAAAGTATTTTCCAATCATGATCATCATCCTACTCATTATTCTGTTGCAGATGTTTGCTCAACCAAATTATCAATCTGAAATCAAGGTTATAACTCATTTGTATGCACCAATGATTATTACTGAATTAAAGTGAGGTAATAGATTCTCACATAAAACCAATATCATGATGACATTTCTAGTAGAAACAATTCAGAAAATAAAATTTTATAATTAAAACACAATTAAAGAAGAGATTAATTTTACCTCATAGTAAGTTAGCTCTCTTATTCAATAATGATATATTTGTATGACCAATAATATGGCTTGATCTTTGATCAAATTAGTAATAATTCTCAGCACAGTAAAATAGTCAAAGAAGAGAAAGATTAAAAAAAACTTACTGTGAATTTAGTACATAGAAGTAGACAAAATTAAGTTAGCAACTGAAGTTTAACAAAACATTTTTTGCTTAAGATGTTTTGAATTACTTTGATTTCCTGGCCATACCATCCCATATGATTCAGTTGTGAAAAATAACATATAAGGAAAAATATTAAAAATTCACTCTCAGGATGTGAAAACTTGGTGGGGACCTCTGCAGCCAGGCTCCCCACTGTTAGACCAGATTAGTAGCACTGCTGGCCTCAGTTCTGGCTGTGGCCTGTAGGGAGACACTCAAGTAGGGAAAACAGATTTTTTAAAAACAATCTTTATTGGTACAGGGAGAACAGATTTTTAAAACCCCATTTTCACTTTATCCTTCAATAAAGGGTAGGTTAAGCTTGGCCACAGAGGAATCTCTCCCCATTACTTCTAAGACTATGATGGTGCAGATTTTCACAGTTTAGACCTATTTTTTGTAGTACTGGGGCATAAGCCTAGGCCTAGTTATGACGAGCAGAAAAGCTTTCGAGCACAGAGCTACATTCCCTCCCTATCTCACCCCCCTGAGACATGGTCTCACCAAGTTGCTTTGGCTGGCCTTGAACTCTCAATTCTGCTGCCTAAGCCTCCTGAACAGCTGAGATTATGGGGATAAGACAGAACAGGGATAATTTCTAATGGCCACTTGATATTATTTTCTTTGGAAAACAAAAAAAATTTT
This sequence comes from Petromus typicus, assembly GCA_004026965.1. Taxonomy (NCBI): domain Eukaryota; kingdom Metazoa; phylum Chordata; class Mammalia; order Rodentia; family Petromuridae; genus Petromus; species Petromus typicus. Next base: position 5,366 of record PVIR01033221.1, on the reverse strand, counting down.
GGAGGAAAAAATAAAGTTGATGAATAATATTGTAGGCACACATTATATTTAAAAATGATAGACCACATAGCTTCCACTCACACCGACTACTGTATTATCTTTTTTGTTTTGTTTATTTTGTTTTTGTTTTTTGAGGCAGGGTTTTGCTATGTAGTTCAGGCTGTCCTTGAACTCACTATGTAGCCCAGCCTGGCCTCAAACTTGTGAGGATCTTCCTGCTCCAGCATCCCAAGTGCTAGAATTATAGTCATGAGCCATCATGCCCATGGACAGACTATTATGATGGCTGTAGAAAATGTCAAGTCTGCATGCAGTTTCAGATGATCTGAAGCACTTCAAATGACACCAGACAGAGAGACATACTAGTGTAAGCATCCTAAAACTTTACAATACATAGATTAGAAACATGAATATACATAAAATGTACTGTTTATACCAATGCCACATATATATTTATATAGAAGCTTGGACCAACATGTTGAAAACTCTCTTTTAACTGATGGGGGAAAGGTTATTTTATCACTTAAGATTTTTTAATGGCAATTCTGGGCAAACTATTCAGTGAATACATAGTTGCATAATATGTTCCTCATGTTAGGATATTTTTAGGACACAGAAAAGCATTTTTTAGACACTGACTGTATTTTGCAGGAACCCAAACAGCCCCTGTCCCAAAGACAATGGAATTTACCTTGTTGACAATGCACAGAGGGAGCCTGCTGCAACAACATACTTGGCAGGACCCCATCCGACATACTCAAATGCTACCGGAAGCGGGCTTTTTTCATCGAGGAGGTAGTAAGGCATCATAAGTGTTAAAGCTGCAGAGACTCCAAAATAGGCCATAAAACAAACAAGCAGAGAAGTCACTATTCCAATTGGAATAGCTTTCTGAGGGTTCCGGACTTCTTCACCTAAGGAGATACAAACAAACAATGTACGTATTTAATAAACCAGTATTAGGCAAAACAACTTAATGTAGATCAAATTCATCTTTCTTCCATGGTAATTCTACTATGCTTTTGTCCTTTCTGTTTTTCTAGTGTGATCCATTTATTTTACATTAAATTTCCCCTTTCTTCTTGAAGGTACTTTTCTATCCCATAAAAATGCAATTCCCAAAGGGAGAAGAAAAATCATGCATTTCTAGGGGAAAATAACCATACATCAACACTCTTAAGTGTTGGGACAGCAGTCTTGACCTATGTGCAAAAAAAGACTCCCCCACATAGATAAGATACTGTTGTGACATTTTATAGGTGAGCGCACTTGAAGGCTTCAGGTAAACTTATTTCACCTACGTGAAATCAAATTCTTTTATCCCTTTTGTAAGATTTGACATCTGAAGTGCCCCAAACATGATTAGTTATCTGGCCAGGCAATGACAAGAAGCTACAGTGATTCAAGCATGAGGATTTGGTTGTGCAAGACAGGGAGAAAATGAGAGTGTATTTCATCCACTGAGGAAAAGGGAGTTTAAGGAAAATCACGTGGACGTGCACATCCACATAGTTAAGGACAGCAACCATGAATTAAATATGTAAGGTAGATCACAGTTCTCAAAGTGTTTGCCAAACCTTGGACCTTGGAAATCTTTGTTCTGCTCTTCCAATTTTACCAGTGTGGAAACCAAGGCTTAGGGATTTGCCCTAAGTATCTTTTTTTTTTTTTAAATTTTATATAGCAGATGTCATGGACAGATGTGGAACTAGCACCCTTCTTATTCCCAAGCTGGCTGTCTTCCCTTGACCCTCTGCTTCCACACATGGCTACTATGTGGTACAGGAAACACCTTTCCTTCTATCTAGATCCAAGACACCACTCTTACCAGTTGTTGCAATGCAGTCAAATCCCACAAAAGCATAAAAACAAGTTGCAGCACCAGCCAAGGTTCCCGCAAAGCCGTAAGGCATAAAGCCACCAGCCCCATAGATACTTGTTCCATTTTCAAAAGGTGACTCTCTAAAAGTAAGAGAACAAATACATTGCAAAGTCATTTTCATGTTCCTTCTAGGAATTTGTCACAAACTACATCTTTGAAATGCCGTGTGCTTCAGCTAGTTGAACCAGATGGATATAAAATTAAAACCTTGTTAGCTCAACCTGTTTTAGAGACTGTGGTAGAACCCTTACAATAACTTTCATATGTCACTGTCTTTGCGACTTTTCTTCTGTTGCTGAGACAAAATACCTGACACCCAAAGTTAAAGAGGAAAAAGTTTATATTTAGCTCATTTTTATAGAGGTTTCAGTCCATAGCTGGCTGGCTCCAAGGCAGGTGGCAGGACGGACAGACACTGTAGAGAGAAGCAGTTCATCATGGGCAGAAGGTTGCAAAGCAAGCAAGGAACCTTAGCAGCTTTTTATTTTATTTTATATTATTTTAGTTTCTTCCCCTTGTATAATCTAGGTTACAGAGATTAGGGCAATGCCAAACCCATCAGTAGACTGGTTTAGTAATCACCTACCTTTAACCCTAGCATTGCACCATGAATTGATTACACTCTATGGATTCAGTCACCCCTGAAAAAGCCCCACCTACGACCACATGAAGCTATGGGGGACATCTGGACACAAGCTGTAACAGTCACAGACATCCAACTATCAGCTGACCACCAGAAAATGCAGATAAGCCCCAGAACCACCCTGTCTACAACACAAAGCCTGGCAGGATTTTGAGAACAAGAGATCCTGCACATAGGCCACGTGGGGAAAAACTTTTTTTTCTTTAGGAATACATCCTTCAATTCATGAAACACAAAGTAAAGCAGTGTTTCAAATTTACCAAGCCCTGAATTCCCTAAGTGGAAAAGTGAAACAAAATTGCCTAACCTGATGGATGGTACTGAAGTTGAATATTATAGATCAAAAACTATAAAGTCGAGGATTTAGGGCCAAGGATGTAGCTCAGTGGCACCGTGCCTGCCTTGCAAGTGCAAGGTCCTGAGTTCGATTCCCAGTACAAAAAGGATTTATAATTTTTCTCTTATCAGATGACTATAAATTACATATATAAAGAATAACAAAGCTCGATATGGTGGTATATACCTGTAATCTCAGATACCCAAGAGCCTGAGACAGGAGGATCATAAACTCAAGGCCAGGCTGGGCAGCTTAGCAAGACCTTGTCTTAAAGTAAAACGGGCTGGAGATATAGCTAGTGATAAAGCACCCTCATGGCATATGCGAGGCCCTAGTTCAATCCCTAATACCTCAAAAATATCAAAAAAGGAAAACACATAAATAGGGATATACATTTTTGTAATCTTATTTCTGCTTATGCAACTAATAACATTCCCCAGAAAACAAAGACTGAAAAGTATTGAAACTCTGAAAGAATGAAATCAAATGGGAATCTCAAAGGATTAGACTCAGAAACACTCCTTGTTACTTAGAGGGACAAACTCTTCTAGTACTTCAGCTCTTTGCTTCCTCTCCCCTTAAAGCCAAGGCTGAGGCTGAGGTGAGACCAGCAGTAGCTTCTCACGAGGGCTCCACAGCAAGCACACCTTTACCTGTATGTCTGGAGGAGAGACTGCAAGAGGAAGTCATCTCAGAAAGTTTTCACAAGCCTGACGTTTGAGAACCACTGCTCTCAACACAGCCTTCAGACGCACGCTCTTAAAGTGTAAGCACTCCCAAATATATTACCTGGCACTTGCTGATATATTTTTGAGAAACTCTTCACTGATTTTCCAGTTAGCCACATTTCCTTTCACAAACCCAGCAACCATCACAAAGAGCAGGACTAAGATGTTAACAGCAGTAAAGAATTTATTCACCCAAGCAGACTCTTTAACTCCAAAAGACAGGAGACCTACGGAAAAAGAAAAGGCATTTTACTGCTTATTTATGACACAATGACCATCAGCATCAAATACAGATTTCAGGATACTAGTACACCCATGCTCATGTATATAACTGCTATGTATCCGTCTCTACTGTCAGTTCCTCCTCACTGGACATCTGACTATGAGACAGAGTCATTTAAACATAGGCGATGAGATCTCTGGATGCAGAATGAGCAAATAGGAAAATTCACATGAAAAAATATGTAAGTCTAGTAACCGGCTATTACCAATGGCAGGTAAATATAAGGTAAAACAATTTGAATAGAAAGCTTTTGTGAAAAGTCTCTTTAAGGATAAAGGTTATGAAATAGTTCTAAAAGCTCCATCATATGTCTGATAGATATTTACTGAGCAGAAGAATACAAAATCATTCAATTTTTATGACAGAAGCTGTTTGTTAAATCTATTCTTATTTCAATGGCTTTATTCTATACTCTAGTTATAAACATAACTAAGTTGAAGACGTAGAGGTATGAAGAAAACAATAATCAACTGCGATCTTCTCTCTAGAATTTGACACACTTAAGCACACATATATATTTCAGTGTCAACAAACATAATTCCACTCTGTTCCATTTTCAAAAGGTCTATCATGTTGTCCAAGCTAACACTAAACACAGGGTCTTCTTCCTTTAGCCTGCCATGTGACTGGAATTATAGACACATGTTATTGTGCCCAATTATAATCTCACTTTTGACAGCTAAAATATAGAGATACCATACTTCAACTCATCCTTTCTTTACAGACAACTAGATCACTCCTAGGCTTTAATTCATTGTAATTATTATTATTATTATTAATTTTTTTTTGAGGCAGGGTCTCACTTTGTGGTTCAGGCTGGCCCTGAGCTCAGCCTCAAACTCACATCACAATCCTCCTGCCTCTGCTTCCCAAGTGCTGGGATGACAGGCGTGAGCCACCACACCCGGCACTGTGATATGTGGTACTGGTTGCTGCTGGGGTGAGTCTCCACACCCAGTATTGTTATGTGGTTACCGGGGATCAAACCCGGGTCCTTGAGCTTGTAAGACAGGCGCCGGAACCACTGAGCTAAATCCCCAGCACTGTAATTATTTACTGCAATTATAAGAAGTACTGACATCACCATCCTTTTATAAATTTCTTTCCACACTTTCTAATTCTTTCTTTACAATGGTTTCCCATAAGTTAACCATGTATCAAAGGATATGTGCATCTACATAAGGCTTTTGATTTATATTGTCATAATATTCTACAGACTTTGGCCCCGATTTAGATTGCCCCTTTTTTTTCTACTTGGGTATTCTGTTCATATTAATTTCTAAGATTTATTTGTATATTGATATTATAAGTGTTATGGTGTGCACTTTCCTTGTTTAACATTTGCTTTTCAAAGTTATTTTATTTTTCTCTGGCCCTAGGAATAGAACCCAGGGCCTTAGTATGCTAGGGAAGTGATCTGCCTCTGAGTTATTCTCTCAGCCCTATCATTTCCTTTTAATCTTTTTGTTGATTATATATAGATATGAGTTATT
>PVIR01033220.1:0-18037 GCA_004026965.1 Petromus typicus | reverse complement strand
TCTTTTAGTATAGGGAAAAATCCAAGAGAAAGAAATAACAATCTTAAATATCTATGCTCCAAATTCTAATGCACCCAACTATATAAAACAAACATTAATGGGCATGTAAAACCAGATAAACTCAATACAATAATAGTAGGGGACCTCAATACTCCACTGTCACAAAGAGACAGATCGACTGGACAAAAAGTCACTAAGAAAATACTTGAGCTAAACCAGACTCTTCAGCAAATGGACTTAATAGATGCCTACAGAGTATTTCACCCCAAAAAGTCACAATTTACATTCTTCTCAGCTGCTCATGGATCATTCTCCAAAACAGACCATGTGCTCGTTCATAGAACAGATTTAAGCAAATATGAAGGGACTGAAGTTATCCCTTGTATACTGTCGGACCATAGTGCCCTGAAATTGGAGCTGAATAGCAAAGGAAAACCCAGGATCCTCACAAACATATGGAAACTGAACAATACTCTGCTGACCAACCAATGGGTCACAGAAGAAATTGAACAGTTCTTACAACTAAATGATAAGCCCAATACAACAATAGAAATTTATGGGACACAATAAAAGCAGTTCTACAAGGAAAATTCATAGCAGTGAAGGCCTACATCCAGAAAACAGAGCAAGCTCACATAAACAATTTAATGCTGAACCTCAAGCAACTAGGAAGAGAGGAGAAAGACAAATGCAAAGCTCGTACTAGGCAAGAAATTATAAGGATCAGGGCAGAAATTAATGCAATAGAAACCAAGAGAATGGTTCAAAAAAATCAATGAATCGAAAAGTTGGTTCTTTAAGAGGATAAACAAAATTGATAGACCCTTAGCCAATCTTATTAAATAAAGGAAGGAAAAGGCTCATATCTATGCTATTAGGGATGAGAACACAGAAATTACTACCGAACCAGAGGAAGTCCAGAGGGTAATAAACACCTACTTTGAAAATTTATACTTTAATAAAATGGAAAATGTAGAAGAAATGGACAGATTTCTAGACACATATGAACTTGCAAAGTTGAATAAAGAAGGTATAGAAATGTTAAACACCCCAATATCAATCTGTGAAATTGAAAATGTAATGAAAAATTTGCCAACAAAGAAAAGCCCTGGACCTGATGGTCTTACTGCTGAATTCTATAAAACTTTTAAAGAAGAGTGAGTGCCTCTACTTCTGAAACTCTTTAATGAAATAGAAAAGGAAGCAGTACTCTCAAACTCATTCCTGGAAGCAACCATTACCCTGATTCCAAAAGCAGAGAAAGACCCAACCAAAAAAGAGAACTACAGGCCAATATCCCTAATGAACATCAATGCAAAAATCCTCAATAAGATACTGGCAAACAGAATACAGAGAATTATCAAAAAGATTATACACCCTGGCCAAGTTGGATTCATCCCAGGTATGCAAGGATGGTTCAACATACATAAATCAATAAATGCTATACACTGTATTAACAGGCTCAAGGACAAAAACCATATGGTCATCTCAATTGATGCAGAAAAAGCGTTTGACAAAATACAACACCCATTTATTTTCAAAACTCTACAGAAGATTGGAATAGATGGTTTGTATCTCAAACTAATAAAAGCTATCTATGAGAAACTATCAGCCAGCATCATACTAAATGGTCAAAAATTGAAACCTTTCACACTAAGATCAGGAACAAGACAAGGATGCCCTCTCTCACCACTTCTGTTCAATATAGTTCTGGAAATATTAGCCATAGCAATTAGGCAAGAGAAAGAAATAAAAAGAATAAAGATAGGAAAAGAAGAAGTTAAACTGTCATTATTTGCTGATGACATGATACTCTATCTAGAGGATCCTAAAAACTCAATTAAAAAACTGTTGTACATAATTGCCAAAATTAGCTGTGTAGCTGCTTACAAGGTCAACATTCAAAAATCAATAGCCTTTGTATACACAAACAGTAGACCCACTGAGATAGAAATTGGAGAGTCAGTCCCTTTCACAATAGCACCCCCCCAAAAAAAATCTAGGAATCAATCTAACAAAGAAGGTGAAAGACCTATACTCTGAAAACTATAGCACTCTGAAAAAGGAGATAGAAGATGATATCAAAAAATGGAAAGACATATCTTGCTCCTGGGTAGGAATAACCAATATTGTCAAAATGGCTAGACTCCCCAAACTACTATACAGATTCAACGCAATCCTGATTCAAATCCCAACAGCATATTTCATAGATCTAGAGAAAAAAATCCAAACTTTCATCTGGAACCACAAAAGACCTAAAATAGCAAAAACAATTCTAAGCAACAGGGACATGGTGCGGGGTATTATAACTCCAAACCTGAAACTATACTATAAAGCCACTGTGATAAAAACTGCATGGTACTGGAAAAGTAACACCTAAGGATCAATGGAGTAAACTAGAAGATCCAGAAACTACTCCAGAAACACTGAGCCACCTCCTCTTTGACAAAGAAGCCAAAAATCCTCAACGGAGGAAAGATAGCCTCTTTAACAAATGGTGCTGGAAAAACTGGGCTTTAACTTGCCAAAGACTAAAACTAGATCTAGCTCTTTCACCATGTACCAAGCTAAAATCAAAGTGAATAAGAGACCTAAATATTAAAATAGATGCTCTAAATCTCCTGCAAAAACAGGCTAGGTAAAACTCTTGAAGACATTGGCTTAGGGAAAGACTTGTTGAACAAAACCTCTGTAGCATAGGAATTGGCAGAATAAATCAGCAAATGGGACCTCATTCTTTTAAAAAGCTTCTGCACAGCAAAGGAAACCACCAACAGAGCAAAAAGGCAACCAACAATGTGGGAAAAAATCTTTACCAGCTGTTCCTCAGACAAAGGGTTACTATCTAGAATGTATAAAGAGCTCAAAAAAATCAGCCCACCCAAATTTAATGACCCAATTCAAAAATGGGCATCTGAAATGAACAGATACTTTTCAGAGAAAGAAGTAAGAGCAGCTAAGAAGTATATGAAGAAATGCTCAACATCATTAGTCATTCGAGAGATGCAGATGAAAACAACACAGATTTCATCTCACTCCACATAGAATGGCTGCCATTTCAGAATTAGCCAGCAACAAATGTTAGCAAGGCTGTGGGGAAGGAACCCTTCTCCACTGTTGGTGGGACTGTAGACTCGTACAACCCCTGTGGAGATCAGTTTGGAGACTTCTCAAAAAGCTAGGATTGGAGGTCCCATTTGACCTGACCATCGCTCTGCTAGGCATACACACACAAGAATTAAAAGATTCATATCACAGTGACATATGTGCACCTCTGTTTATAGCAGCTCATGATTGCTAAATCTTGAAAACAAACCAAATGTCCATCAACTGGAGACTGGATAAAAAAGCTGTGGTTCTTCTACAGAATGGAGTAGTACTCTGCCATAAAAAATGACATACCTTGAGGATATGCCATTCAATGGACATACCTTGAGGATATCCTCATAAGTGAAATAAATAGGGCACAGATAGGTATATATCGCATCTTTTCTCTGGTATGAGAAAATGAAGATGTAAATGAGTTCTAGAATTATATGTTATATATTGTGAAATAGAAAATACTCCAAGTGAAATAGGGTGAATGAGGGAAAATAATGAGATTATAACAAAAAAGAAAGGAAACAAATTTTACGTATATAGGGGGTTGGTAGGGTGGGTAGGGCTATGGGATAAAATGAGAATTAATTTGTGTCTTATACTGGTACAAATCTCCATTGTGGAGTGCAATTATGATGTGTATATGTAATGTACCAATAAAGATTTCAATTAAAAAAAAATGTTTCTCCCTGGTAGGGATGTTGACCATGGGAGAGAAGGTACGGGAGCTCTCTAAACCATCTGTTCTATTTGCTGTGAACTAACATTGTCCTAAAGTATCTATGTATGCATGTGATAGTTAACTGCTGTGTGAATCTGAGTAAGAAACCCTAGCTGATTGGCTTAGCAGAGCTCGGGGTGTCACTGATGATAGACTTACTGGAGAGGGAAGGCCCAGCCTGGACGTAGGAGGCATCAACCAATGGGCCTGTAGCCTGAGTGGGATACACAGGGAGAGAGGAAGGAAGTGTTCCTTCTGCTTCCATGGAGAAGCTCCAGCCTCTGCCGTTCGCTTAGATGTCTGTTCTCCTGGCGTCCAGTGCAGACTCTCCTGCCTTGCGGTGCAGACCCTTTGGATTCCTGACACAGACTCACATGGGACTCCACAAGGAGCTCCAGGCCTTTGACTCCTGACTGGATCCTTTGGCTCTTCAACCAAGGATGTCCTTTTGCATCTTCCATGCCCAACTCCTCAGTCAGCCTGCTGTTTCATGGGGTCAGGGAAAGAAAGCTGCCGATCCTTTAGTAAAAACCAAAAGACTCCCACAGAGAGCCTGACTGATGGAGGACCGTCCATGCCACTACAGTTTGAGTCCTAGCAGATCCCTATCCAGTTGCACACATCTGTGCTTTGACCCCACACCCCAGTAGGCACTAGTATCACTTCCTGTACAGCACTCAGCACCCCTTCCTGGGGTCCCTGTTGGAGGAAGTGCAGCTGCAAAGCCTACTCACTTAAAGCAGGATTCACAGTCCTGGCTGCACACTGCAATCCCTCAGCGCTTTGAAAATACTCAGTCCTCACCCCAGAAATTCTGATAGACTTGGTCTGGGGTGTGGTACAGGCATCAGGTTTTAGAATCAGGTGATTCTGTTTCTCACTAAGCCACATGCTGCTGATCTGGAGGCTGATGTAAGAGCGCCCAGTCCTCCGGCAGCCAAGCAACTTGTCCAGCAGCAAGGCACAGGCCGCTTATCTCAGCATCCTCACCATTACAGTCTCTTTTGAAAGGCTGTCAACAAATCTTCACATTGATGCTAATGGGAACAAATTGCTCTTATCATGAAGACCAGTGTAAGTAGGATTTGGACAGAACTCAGTCTTCTTGTTCAGAATGCTGATGGGGCAGAAGCTGGCATACGCTTGGTAGTTACTAAATATTTTATTTTTCAGCAACTTCATTGGAGCTGTTGCATCTATTATGTACCCTATTTAGAAGAGGTCCTTCAAATTTGTTGAATAGATGACTACTTTTCCTTTTATTATATCAAATTAATGAAAATGGGATAATTATAACCATGCCTTTTACTGATACACAAATAGTGGGGGAAATGTGTTTCCCTGCATTTTCAGCTTTCTGCCCTCCACACCAACACACCTTCTCATAACCCAAACCTCTCATAACTCTGATGTGACTAGAAATGAGGTTTTGTGGAGGCACACAGAGTAAAGTGAAAACCCAGCCAGTTCTCTGCCTCTGGCTGCTGAGAGGAGGGTGGGAGAAACCTGGGAATGCTCCCTTGAATAGTTCTTTCTCTCCCTTCTTTGAGCTAGCCAGGTGGAAAGGCCCTGACTCCCAGCACACCTCTAATACTTCCCAGGAAAATCACAAAACCTTGTTCATAAGGTTGACATTGAAAATAAACTTTTCTCCATGAGCCTGGCCCTTGCCATTGCCCATCTGAACCTCAGTTTTCCTGCAAGCTGTTGCTGCTCATGGCTTGGCGTTTTCCATCTCCTGCCTACAGAGGAAAAGGGCACACACACAACAAAGAGTTCAAACTGCATGTGGTAGGTGGCAATTATTTCTAATAAAAGCATATATTCTCCGTCTTTTTTGTCAGTAAGTCATTTAACACAGCAAATTTCAAGGACAGTCTATGTAATCTGGGGATGTCTTAGTCACATTCCAAACTAGTAATTTAAAATCAGCCTCATGTCTAAAGTTTCTTCTCCCTCAAACCTAGACTTATTCTGCATATGAGCTTATGGGACCACAACAGCTGATGAGTGAGGCATAGCCTAGAAGTGGGGTCAAAGGCAGAAGTGGGAAAATTTGTTAGGAGTCAACTACAGGTGTGCAGGTATGAGATTCTTGTCTTTAGGCTAGGATAGCAGCAGGATGCTGGAAAGGTACAAATAGGTTCAAGATACATTTTGGAGGGTTGTTACGCATTTAAAATTATTTAAAATCTTAATTCCTCACTTCTCCAAATGAACAAACATCAATGAAAGTAAACATAAGATTGATGGCACAACATTTGATTTAAATTTTGTTCTAGATCTATGGAATTGAAAACTAGGTGCAGGGTGAGGCTGGGGAGTTAGCTCAGTGGTTCTGGCACCTGTCTTGCAAGTACAAGGACCCAGGTTCGATCTCTGGTAACCACATACCATACTGGGCATGGAGACTCACGCCCAGCAGCAATCAGTACCACACACCACAGTGTGGGGTGTGGTGGCTCACGCCTGTAATCCCAGCACTCGGGAGGCAGAGGCAGGAGGATTGATGTGATGAGTTTGAGGCTGAGCTCAGGGCCAGCCTGAACCACAAAGCAAGACCCTGTCTCAAAAAACCTAAAAAAAAAAAAAAAAATTAGGTACAGGAAATCAAATAAAAATATGAAATTTTGAGTTAGCAGGAAAACACAAATATGTTTATTTGTAGTTCTGTGAAAAATCAATACATGTAGAACAGCACCTACTACCTGACTATGTAACATAGTTACAATTATGTTAATAATTCTTTCTTTTTTCTTTTGGAACTAAGGATTGAATTCAGGACCTTGTACTTGTGAGGCAGGTGCAGCACTACTGAGCTTAATCCTAGCCCAAATTCTGGTGTTTTAAAGTATTGTTTCATGGAGATATTTGCCCCATAGTCTCCTACACTGAACAAGTATCTGAATATACAATGGCAAATTACTGGACATATAACAGAAAGTAGTACGTGTAGAAGACTATCGCCCATCCACACAGAAAAAAAACCATGCAGGGTCCTAATACCCAAGAATGGAAGACAAAATTTCTGTGTAATTGGGGCATAAAAGGAAGGGAAACAGTCTGAGCATGTACAATAATATTTCTTTTTTGTGTGACAAAAGCAGTTAGGATTAGAAGTAAGCAAATCACCCAGCCCTCTCCTCCGTACTCTTCATTTCTCCTGGTGTTTCTTGTCTTTAGCATCCTCTGTGCCTTAAGGTGGTTAGTTTGATACATCCAGTTGGAAGACCTATACTTCACTGCTGAAGTATTCAATTTTTAAAAATTTAATAGAAGTGCAAAATCTGTCTCTAATTTCTACTCATTCATTGCTTCTACTGCTTTTGCAAAGTTACAATGAAAAAACCAAATTGTTCTTCCTCTAGAAACCTTTAGATATTTAAGAACCATCATCTTGTGTCTCTAACACATTTTTCTCCAGGTTACAAGACCAGTCCCTCTTAAGGCAACAAAGTTTTCATCCTGTGAACATCTTGCTATCTGGGTATTTTCTGGCCCAGAAATGTATAAGAAGCCAATGATCAAGGAAGAACTTTCTAGAGAACTACTTTTCATTGTACAACTTCCAATGGAACCTACAGAATGATTAACCATGCTGAAAATGTATGACAGAGGCTGAGTAGTGCTGTGCAAGCTTAGCTATTAATAGGTCATTAGCATTTTTTGCAAGGTTGGAAGATTAAAAACATTGAATTGAAGAATATAAGTAGGAAGCTATGAGTACTGAGTTTAGACCACTGTCCTCAAATTTAAATATGTACATGAATCATCACTGCATCTTGTTCAAAAACAGATTCTGATTTAGTTGTGGGAGGCAGCGATGATGAGACTGACTTTCTTAGAAGCACCCCGGTAACAGCTGTCCACTCTGCCATGCAGGGCCACACTATGAGCCACAGAGTGTGGACTATTGTTAAGATACTCAAGCAAAAACTATACTGTAAATTAAAAGTACAATAATAATAAGGACTGGTATGTGCAACTAGGTGGTAGAGATTGTGCTCAGCAAATATGAGTCTTGGAGTTCCATTCCCAGCACTACTAACAAAAAAGACATTAATATGTTACAGACCCACATACAAGGCAGATATGCTGCAAGCAGACTTTGACAGTATGGCAAGTTGCTATATTTTTTTAAAAAACACAGGTATACCAGACATACAGTGAATCTTTGGAGTCCATGCATCTACTACCATGATCTAAGAGATAAATGTCAAAATGCCCAGTCTTTCAAAGTAGTATATTTCCATTTGATATGCCCAGGTGAGAATTTCTACACAGAGCAGTATTTATTCCTGGGCCATCTGGAGGGAGGCGAATGCATAAGTCTGTGCATAGAGTATGCCATGCTTCATGTCCTTCCCGGTGTCTTTATCTAGCTTCCTGCATCAGGTGTGAATATCCGAGCCACAGTTCTCCTGAAGGTACTCAGATGAAGGGGCCCTAGGCAAAATGTTACTATTTACTGTTACATCTCCACAACTGGACCTTGTAACCAATGCTTATCACCCAAATGCCTATTTATGTGTTCTCACAACTGCATGTACATTCAGGAAAAAATGGAGGAATTTTCTTTGGAAAAATGAGCAGGGGTTTTACAAAATATATGCAAAGAAAAGGTACAAAGCAAACAAATCTCTGAAAAATATGTAATAGACTATGTATCAATAAGATTAGTTTTCTAAAAGAATGAAGATGCAATTAATTTTAGTATGTGTGCTGCTAAAGAGAGCACAAAATAAAAAATTAAAGTGTAAAATTTATTTTGAAACTGGAAATTATACCATAGTTTAGTGATTTAATAATCAAAAACTGAAAGGATAATTTAAAGAAGTTAAACATTAAATTAAATGTTTTAAATAGAAACAATAGTTAATGATTAAAAAACTACTTCCAAGAAATGGGTGTACAATACTTTTTAAATCACTTTAACTAGATTAAGGACCTTAGATATCTGCATATGTGTACTATTACAATTAAAGAGAAAAATTCAGTGGAAAAGTGGAAAAGGTTTAATTCAGCGTCCTTCAGATATAATTATAGGCAAATTACTGATGTTAGTAAAGAAGTAAAACTGGAACAACAAGGAAAATTATAGGTCAAAAGTTGCAAATACTCAAACTGCTTTAATAATTATTGAGACCCCTTTAGGGAACATGTTGAGGTCACCAGTGAAAATACAATCACTCCATGATACCTTGTTAGAAGGTGTGGCTATGTGATGTGACCTTTATGTCCCAGGACCACTGTCATGGCTGTAGTAAGATGGCCTTCTGCATGAAATGCCCTTTAGCACTTAGAAAATGCTTGTGCATCTCCCAAAAAAGTGGGCTCAGCATGGCCTCCTCTGAGATTTTCTGCCATCCACAGCACCAAGTCTTCTTTGCTATTACTATGGATTCAGGCTGCATTATATATCAGTCTTGAACCAGGGCCTCAGGCATGCTGGGCAAGTATTCTACCACTAACCTACACCCCCTCTAATATTAACAAGATGCCCCACAGTGCTTGCAGAGGTGAGTAGCTGTACTGGTATACAACCTGTTACTCCTTCCTGAACATACTTACTCAACAAAGCAGAAAATAGAGAACCTTCTCTCCACACCACACAACTCGGGAATGCCAGAGCTGCTGTCCTTCTGACATTTCATTTATTAACACAGAACAGTTCAAAAACATTTCCTATAGGCCTCTGAGAGACATTAAAAAGCAGCTGTCATGCCAGTAAAGTGTTTCGAAGAACTCTGAGAACCAACAGATCAGTGGTGGTGAGACTGTTAAGGGTTCATGCTGTACTTCAGTATTTTTGCTGTTAAAAATAATCTGTCAAATTACTTCTTTGACAAAGTCATGTTGCATCTTTCAAGAGTTTCAGAATGTGCTGTTTTTGTAAGGGCATATCTGAATCTAGACTAAAACATTAGGTTTTTTAAAATTT
Organism: Petromus typicus; assembly: GCA_004026965.1. NCBI lineage: Eukaryota > Metazoa > Chordata > Mammalia > Rodentia > Petromuridae > Petromus > Petromus typicus. Next base: position 8,276 of record PVIR01033220.1, on the reverse strand, counting down.
AGCCTTGGTTTCAGTTGATGGGGAAAGCTCCTAAATTTGTCAAAAATCTCTTAATCTCATACGCTTTTATCTCCTACCACCCCCACCACACTGGAGAGCCGATCCAAGGCTCTTGCACGCTGGGCAAATACTCTACTACTGAACTGTGCCCCCTTTCTCCTTCTAGGGCAAGTCTCTAAGTCCTAGTCTTGCAGTGAACTTAGGGGACACACTGTCTCCCTTTCTAATATCAACCATAAAATGCAACATATTTCCCTATTGTTCTTACTTATAATTTCAGGATATTTCTGGTATAACTTTCCAACTCTGCTTATTGGAATAACTAACTACAGCATCTGTTTCTCTGTTCTGGGACCTCTGACAGGTCAAATTTTCTCATGACTTCTAGTTCCCATGAATGAATCTAGTCCTTTTCATGGTTTTTCCACACTTTCCGACTGCCTAAATCCAGACCAATATTCTTCTGCTCTAATGTAAAATCTTGCTCCTTGGTGGATTCCAGCTGTTTTTGAGGCTTAAGATTTCACCATCTCCATCTGTGATTAGCTCAACAAAAGGCCCATCAGTTCTAAATTCTCACATATGTGAAGTATTTACTTTGGATGACAGTGTCTTTCAAAGCACACATTAGTAAAAGGAAGAGAATTCCAGAATCCATTACTATCATCCTCAGGGAATTTGTGAGTTAACTTACCAGCAGAAAACACTAAAAGACTGTTGCATACAGTCATGAGGACTTTAGTCCAATATGGTAATGATTTTTGCAAAGGAATTTAATATAAATACTTATTTCTTCCTCCTACCCAATAAACACAAAAATAGTAAAATAATTCCAAATACAAGAAATCTGCTAGAAATTAGAGTCTGCAGGTGCTGAGTTAGACACTCCCTACCTGAAATCCACTAGACAATCAAGAAATAATGTTTTATGAAGATTACAGATCAGACTTCAGCCTAGAAAAGTTGTGAAGGTTGCTTGGGAAGAAGATGGCAAATTGTTAGGCTTCTTGTTTTTGGCACAGAGTATTATTTCCCAGCTCAAGCTGCTGAAGAAGGGATGTGGTTATACAGAAAGTAGATGTAGGTTTGCATTCTTGTAATCTAACCCACCAAATATGCAAAACATTAAAAACACACTGACTTAAAGGACAAAACCAAGCCACTCCTACTTTCAGAAGGTTACCACCCTAGAAAGATAGGGGAACTTTCAGTTTGACTGCAGCTTAAGAGAGTCATAATGACCATGGTGAATGGATCTCTTGGGTTTTAGCTAAATCTATGGAAATATCTCAAATACTATTTTAAAGTCATCTTAATTTACTTTAGTTGGAGTGTCTCTCTCCATGTGCTTCATTTCTTCACAAAGAAAATACTTTTAGGGGCCGGGGAGTTAGCTCAGTGGTTCCGGCGCCTGTCTTGCAAGCGCAAGGACCCGGGTTCGATTCCCCAGTAACCACATACCATACTGGGCATGGAGACTCACCCCAGCAGCAACCAGTACCACATACCACAGTGCCGGGCGTGGTGGCTCATGCCTGTAATCCCAGCACTCGGGAGGCAGAGGCAGGAGGATTGCTGTGATGTGAGTTTGAGGCTGAGCTCAGGGCCAGCCTGAACTACAAAGCGAGACCCTGTCTCAATAAACCTTAAAAAAAAAAAGAAAATACTTTTACATTCATTCTCTGCCTCCTTTCTTTCTTCCTCCATCCCACCCTCCCTACCTCCCTCCTTCCCTCATTTATCCAAGCCTGTACAGTCATGCACCACTTCTCCTGTCCCGAGCAAGGTTCTACACACTGATCCTGCTCAGATGATCAAAACATAATCCCTGCTCTTCAACACTTGAAGAGAGAGGAGAATTTTAAACAAACCACTGACAATTCCAATCAATTAAAGGCTGAAGAAACAGGCCAAGCAGAAAGGAGCCGATAAAGAGACCAGCTCTTCCTGCAGAGAGAGGCCTAGGAAGTGGTAGGTGGCAGGGTGGCTCTTATCTGACGTTTCAACTCGATTCTGAAGTGTGATTTCACTCAAGGAAGACAAGCAGAGGTGCTCTGGACAGAGGAAGTAGTGCAAAGGCAGAGTCAAGAGAGGGCAGACTGAGGGTAGATGGGGGTCAGAGTGCAGTCTGGGGTTCAAGTGCAATGCTAAGGCTTTAGAGGTGAGTCCTGACACCCCTGCCTGAGCAAGCCCTCTCAGATCTGCATGGTTCCTTCAGACTCCACTCCAATACACCACCCATCCACGCCATTCCATTTACAACCCTGGCTCTAGCTGACCTCAGCACCATGTGATGCTTTATTTCTTTATGGTATTTATCCCAGTAGGGAGTCACTGTTAACTTATGTGTCTGTTTGCTTACTGACTGACATTTTTCTAAGACAGACGACAGGACCCAACCAATGTTATAAAAAAAATGTCTCTGTGTTAAGTGCTTTTTTCCCTTATGTGGGAAGCAGGTATTTATACATCTGAGTTGTCAGTCCATCACTGTAATTATAATAGAGGCCTTTATTACTTTTTTCCTGTTAATAGTAGAATTCTCTTTCTCATGCCATGAAATTATATGAACCTAGTGTTAGACATTAGACAGTATAGGTCACTATAATGTTGTTAAAAATATCTTAGAAAAGTGCTTGGAAGGTAGCTCAGGGATAAAGTGCTTGCGTGCCATGTGCAAGACCCTAGGTTCAGTCCCCAGTACCAAAAGTCCCCAGTACCCTAGCATGTGGGAACAGTGCTTGGCTTTTTCTTATCCTGGCTGGGTTATAAATTATAGAAGGAGAAAATCTGTGGCATCAGGAAAACATCAGCCACTGACTTTTTCCTCCTGAATCTGAAAAGATTAGAAAGCATTTTGGGTATTTCTTAAAATTCTAAATAAAAGTAAGATATTAAATAATAAAAATGTATTATTTTGGGGTCAGGTGAAAAGCATATATAGAATCTTTATTTATTTGCTGTTCCACAGGTATCCTATTGTGTTTCATTCAAGCATTTGTGGTAGGTCTGTGTGAAATACAAAGATATGTCATATCACAAGTACCTTACAAATAAGGCATTTATCAGAGGAAGAGATGAATAAGGAGCAAAGAATGAAAGAGACACTGGAGTTCAGAGTCTAGATGACTTGAGGGAAAACTCCACTACTGATAGGGACAAGGTTTCAGAAGGGAAAATGGTGACCAAAAAAACTGAGGTTGAACATGATGGTTAGCAGATTGCTGGGGAGCTGAGGAGGGAAGAAGCTGGAAATATGTATGTCAGAGTGCTTTTCATGGAGCTGGGAATGAAAGGTAAGGCTAAGTCAGAGCTCACTGAAATGACTTTGAAAATCTGTCTTTCCAAGCCAATTGTAAGTTATTTAAGAGGACTGTTCATACTGTACCTATCTTTTCATCTCAAGTACCCTGACTGACAAGAGAATGGTACTTCAAGAAAAAGGGAATAGTTGGCCCTGTTCTTCTTCTAAGGAGAAAGCAGACCAACAGCCATGCTGTTATTGACTGCTTAGATTCCTCACCACCTCATCAGAAGACAGTTTCTATTAAGGGGGAGACATTTTAATCTTTTCTCTTTATAAGTTTATCATCTCAGGTATTTCTTTTATTGGCAGAAAACACCTGGGGTGAAAGACAACTGCAAGAGTTAAGAAAGAACAGGACTCAAATAATGGACACTACTTTGTCTCGAAGAATGGTGTTATCCTCGAGGGAGACAGTCCAGTGCATGTGGATAAGAGCTCTTTCTTCTTCCTCCTTGTCAGGAAGAGAGAACCCAGGGCTCCCTCAAGAGCCTCTCCTCAAAGAGCATGCACAGATTTGTCTTCAGGATCACTCCAGACCTGGGAGCAAAGCTCATCTGAGGTTTTCCACGGTCTGAGGAGTCTCCAGTGAATCAGTGTTACAACCTAAGGGAAACTCAGCTTTCAGAGTAATCCTCATAATTAATCAGAAGACTCTTTGGCCTGCTTTGTTCTAGAGCATTCATGCCACTCAGCCTAGAGAAGATATCTGAGGACTCGGGTCTGGCTTACAGGAACTTTACACTGGATCCTGGGGCCAGGGTACTGTGGAATTATCAGCAAATGCTTCGCCTTGCCTTATTTTCTGACTACATACCAACCTCTGTGACTTTTCAAGAAAATATGTTTCAAGGCAACACAGTGGTATTCCTTGGCAACCCAGCCAAACAAAACTGAAATGGCATCTCAATTTCAACACAACTTACAGGAAGAAAGTCAGGGCTGGGTCTTCAGAGAAATAAGGTCGACAGAGCTGTTTCAGTCTTGTGAAGCGAGAACTTACGTAAGTATCATCTGTCTAGTGAGACAGCACCACAGATTGTCAGCAAGTTCATATATTAACTGTTCTCAACATTCTTCTTTTTCTTGCTACTGTGCTTACTTATTAAAACTGTTAGAAGTTCACTAGATACATTAAATAAAGATATATAAGTATCATTTTATAGATCTCAGAGACTTCTTTATATTTTGCAATATCTGAATGTATCCGAGGCACAAAATTGAGAACAGAAAAATGAAACCATGTAAAGTGGTAAAAAGAGTGTTATATAAATGTATTAGAACTAAAGAAAGTCTTTCTGTAAATAACCGGTCTACTTTAATGCCATCACCCCATACAAGACTTTGTTAAAATATCCTGAGTACATCAGGTTCTTTAGTAATCTAGGAACCATACTATCTTTATTTTACTTTTACTTAAATACAGTGCAAATTAGTGTCAGTTCTATCATACTAAAATTCAAAGTTAAATAATCTTCATCTGTTTTTAAAATAAGCTCTTTGCTCCTGCAAAGTTTGTATTACATAATACTTCAGAGCACTGCAAAATCATTACATAATAGTCTTGCAGGTTTTTAGTCTTTTCTCATTTTGATTAATTTTTCCTTTATCATGTTATTTTTTTAAAAAAATTCATAACTTACATATGATGTAAATTTAGTGCAAATAAAATAGTTTTTGAATTTACACTGCATCAAGAGATCACTAGGAGTCTTCTAAAATGCCAAACTAAGGATAATAAGATTTTACAATTTTTTTTTTTTTTTTTTTTTAGGTTTTTTTTTTTTTAGGTTTTTTGAGACAGGGTTTCACTTTGTGGTTCAGGCTGGCCCTGAGCTCAGCCTCAAACTCACATCACAGGAACCCTCCTGCATCTGCCTCCCGAGTGCTGGGATTACAGGTGTGAGCCACCATGCCTGGCACTGTGGTATGTGGTACTGGTTGCTGCTGAGTGTGAGTCTCCACTCCCAGTATTGTATGTGGTTACCGGAGATCGAACCCGGGTCCTTGAGCTTGCAAGACAGGCGCCGGAACCACTGAGCTAAATTCCCGGCCTAGATTTTACAATTTTTTTGCTTTTATTAAAACATACCATGGCTTCACCTATTCCACCAACCATTTTCCAGTGGCATACCAAATGATTTTTGCTGTTTGGACAGCCAATCAAAATATTAAAATTTTTAAAAGCAAATCATTGCCTTTATCTGTAAATTAGAAAAATCGATAAAATAAAGACAGGCAGGAAGCAACTGGTAAATTAAAAGTTAAGGTTTTGTTTAAACAACAACCTCTGTGGTTTAAGTGTGTTCTGTTTTGATTAAAACTCTTAGTCCATCTAAGAAAATAAAAATGTGTTGAGTTTCTGCACATCATATGTTCACAGTAGGAATCTGGTTTCTGCTCATGTTTCTATGTATTAAACTTTTGTGAAGTTTAGACTTTTAAAAAGTAAACAGTATAACTTTATTTACTCATTCATTCAATAAATATTTACTGAATAAATAGGCAGAACAATAGGGACAAAGGTGAGTAAGAAATTGATTCAGGAATGTGCTATTTCCCATGGAGGAGAACAAGCCAGTGGTTAGTAACAAAAATTCATCCTATACCCTATGGGTAATTCAATTCTGAGAAAATCTTTAAAGAAAAAGTTTCCTAGAATAATTTTTATTATAAATCCATATGTAATGTAAATTAAAAGTTTGGAAAAATGAAAAATTATACACAAATTGTCTCCCAAAAGGTTACTTACTATTATTGAGGGAATTAAGACAAAAATGAATACAAACTTGAGCAACATTTTTCCCTTTTAAAATAGGAAACATGGCTTTAACATCTTTCCTGAGTTTTTTTTTAGCAGTATGTCTAAAAGCACCAAGCAGATGCAGTAGCCCAGCAGAGGGCTGTGTCCAATGCTCGACATTAGGATTCTGGTTTTTATAGACATCAGGAATAGCAGCTGAATGCACATAAGATTATTCAGTTAGTTCATTAGCCCTCTTGCATCTTGTGGAAGAGTAATAGAGTTTTTTCACTTATCTAATTAGGATATTCTTGTTGCATAAAATGGCATACATATGTAATATCCTATCTAAAGAGCAAAAACAATAAATCAGCAACCAGTATTATATCATTGTCAGCAGCCTTGATTTTTCTTTCCTCCAGAAACAAAGTGCTTAAAAGGCAGTTACAACATCCTAGACTAAATTTCAAGGTACTGTCCCCCCATCCCCCACCCCAGTACTGAGGATTTTACAGCCCTTGGTTCACTTTTTATGTCTGAGCCAAGGTCTTGAGAAGTCACTAATGACTCCGGCTGGCCTTGAATTTGCTATCCTTAAGTCTCAGCCTCCCAGGGTGCTAGGATTGCCACACCTTGCTGCAGGTGCTGTTATGTATTGATTACTTTTCCTTTGTAGGCTCAAGCAATCCAGTCACTATGCCAAAAGATTTCTGAATAAAGCTCTTACATATGGTGTTATTTATTTAAAAAAAAAACAACCATTTCATTCATTCACGTATGTTCAATGACTTTAACCAGTAACACTACTGTTAATGTATTTATCCAGTAGATTTCATGAGCCCTCACGAGCAGCACCAGGGCTCTCATAGAACAGGCTCCAGAGCTATCGCCTGCCCTTTGTGCTTCAAGAGGTCCCAGTGACCTTTCCGCTGTCTGTGAGGAAGTGGGCCTCACTGACACCAGCTGTGCCAGCACCTTCCTCATCGACGTCCCCGCCTGCAGACTGTGAGAAATGGCATTCCTGACGGCTGGAAGCCACTCAGTCTTGGACAGTTTGTCACAGCTGCCTGAGTGGAGCAAGACTAATACTTGTAGGGCTACTTGTGGGAACGCTAAGAGCATAATGATGAAAAGCACAGATCCTAACCTAAAAAAGCACCAACAGTCCCAGGAGGGAATCTCACTATATCGCAGCAGAAATCAGCACAGGACACTATGGCAGGCAGGGGAAGCTGCACCCGGAAAAAAGGTTCACAGGGTTCTGTCATGTAAGAGGCAAAGGAGCCCAAAAAAAAGGGCAAAAAGTTGATTCGAGGCAGGAGAGAGCAAGGATCCTAGAAGAATCCATGAATCATTGGTTCCAGCAACGACCAGCACAATAGAACTCCAGAACCTGTAAGGGGAGTTGGGAAGACACATAGGAAGGGCAGTGAGGGAGGAAACGAGGGAGATCGAGACGCGGGGGAGTGAGGCAGGTGATGAGGGTCCTCTGCTCGTCCGGTGGGGTCCGCGAGCTTCGCCATCAGCCTCATTTCCTCCTGCAGCTGGTCAGGGCCCCCGGGAGCTCCAAGCAGGAAACTGCTCCTATTAAAACGTTCTTTCATCCCAACCTCAGACAGCTCAAAAGAAAGTGCCCGAGAAGGAAGCTGAGAAGGGCAGCCACCAAACGGCCACTGGAGCGCAGGGAAAGCTTAGGGTTGAAGATGACTTAGCACACTGGGAGGACCAGGCAGAGTCCGACCCAGCCAGCAGCTCCACCAAAGATGAAAGACGATTTCAGTATCTTTGTTCACCAGTGAAACATTAGAAAGGAAACCAAAATGATTTTAAAACCACCTCCGTGACCTTACAGAAAGTCATGCAAATACTTCTTGTTTCTCACTTAGGCGGAGAAAATTGCTGTCAGTTTGGAGCAAGTGACAAAAACAAGAAAAACAGAGAAGCACTGAGAAAGAGTAGGACAGCGCGAGGGCACGGGAAGGAGCCGGGCTCTGAGTTCGCGCCGCTCAAGATGGAAACATTTGGTTCACAGAAAGGAAGGACCAAGGCTTTTTCCAAACACCCGCACTACGTGTGACCGGAAATACAACTGAGAACTGTCCAGCGTGTGCGCGTACGATGCTCAGGTGTTCCCAGCAGAGACGAGGGAGGGGCTGGCGGAACTCCCCACGGGTTCTGCCACCCTGGACAGCGACCCCAGTAACAGGGCGTGTGTGCAGGAGCCAGCAG
>PVIR01033219.1:0-18049 GCA_004026965.1 Petromus typicus | reverse complement strand
ACAAGACTTGCTTGCCTCTAAATGAGAAATATGAGGCTCAGATATTGTGTGTGTGTGTGTGTGTGTGTGTGTGTGTTAGAGAGAGAGAGAGAGAGAGAGAGTGCGAGAGCGAGATTATGGACTGTGCACAGCATAGTAGAGAACATTGCATATTCAGGTGAAGGAGGTTGATAAGGCAAGAAGAGTGAAAACATTTGAAGTTTGGAATTTTCTGGCACTCTTTGTCCTCCTCCTGGGACTGATGAAGCAGCTTTCCCAGTCGGCAGAGTCGTGTTCGCTTGTGGACTTTTCTGCCTGTTGGTCTGTGGTTTGTTTCTACCTTCTGCTGGTGGTGTAATCTGGGATTTGAACATCTGTAAGTGATTTCCTTCTGGGTAGAAAGCCGTGTCCTGTTCTCCTTCAGTGAAGTGGTGTTGGCTGGCTATTCCCACCCCACTACCCTTGCCCCAGCATGCTTGATGCCTGCCTAGCAGCAGCCAGCACACAAGGGACCTTGTTTGGGGAGCAGACTAAGGAAGGCAGAGGTTGAGGCTGACTGTGAAGGAGCATCTAAGTCCATGGAGGCACATCTGGGGCACGGAGCAGGCTGGGAGGTAGGGGAAGAGGAAGTTGGATAGTGTAGACAGAAAGCCACCTGCAGCAATGGTGACCACATTCTGGTTCTCACTTGTGCAAATTCTGACTCTCAGAATTCCTTTCCGAGGCTGTTTTCTTTAATTTTATTAAGGTATATGGAAGTGCAGTAAACTGTACATGTTTGGAGTTTTATATGAATAGACTCATACAGTACGCCTGGCTTCTGTCACTTACCACGATGATTTTAAGTTCAGGCTGGGTTCAAACTTAAGATCTTCCTGCTGCAGTCTCCTGAAGTGCTAGGAATACAGGTATGCACCACCTCTTGTTTCAGTAATTGATTTTTTGAATAATACTTGTTCATGATGAGCCTTTTAATATATAGCTAGGTTTGATTTATTAAAATTTATTAAGAATCTTGCATTCTTTGTGAAAGATACTGGGTTATAATCTTCTATTTTGTAAAAGTTTTATCAAAGGTATTAAAGTTTGGCTGGTATCATGTGGAACAAGCAGATTAATGATCTTTCTTGAGGAATTTTCTAGGCCTAGAGCTTATACTCCAGTTCTGCTGGCTGCTTGGAGTGCTGGGACTACAAGTGTGTTTCGCTACTTCTGGCTTCTTTTCGCCTTCTTCTTTGGAGATAATTTCATTCCTAATATTGGTGATTTGGATATTTTATTTTACTTGAGGTTTGGGTTTGTAAGTGTTACTGATCTTATCAAAGAACCTGCTTTTGTCTGTGTTAATTTTCTTTATTGTCCCCCTGTTTTGCTGATTTCTTGTCTTTATTATTATTTTCCTTGATTTTTTTTGGTGAGATATAACTTTAGGTCTTTGATTTTTGGATCTTCTTTTCTAATATAAATATTTAATGCTGCTAGTTCTCTAGATACTGCTCTCATTCTATATCTCATATTTAAATGTGTAATTTTTTTTTTAAGCTCAGACTTCTTAATGTCTCTTCTTAAAATTGAGGTGTGATTCATGTGATCACAAAACCAACCACTTAAAAATAGTTCGGGCGCGGGGCTGGGGATTTAGCTCAGTGGTTCCAGCGCCTGTCTTTGCAAGCGCAAGGACCCGAGTTTGATCCCCAGTTAACCACATACAATACTAGGTGTGGAGACTCACGCCCAGCAGCAATCAGTACCACCTACTACAGTGCCAGGCGTGGTGGCTCATGTCTGTAATCCCAGCACTTGGGAGGCAGAGGCAGGAGGATTGCTGTGATGTGAGTTTGAGGCTGAGCTCAGGGCCAGCCTGAACTACAAAGTGAGACCCTGTCTCAAAAAAAAAAAAAAATAGTTCAGGTGGGCCGGGGAGTTAGCTCAGTGGTTCTGGCGCCTGTCTTGCAGGAACAAGGACCCGAGTTCGATCCCCGGTAACCACATACCATACTGGGCGTGGAGACTCACACCCAGCAGCAACCAGTACCACATACCAGTGCCAGGTGTGGTGGCTCATCCCTGTAGTCCCAGCACTCAGGAGGCAGAGGCAGGAGGATTGCTGTGATGTGAGTTGGAGGCTGAGCTCAGAGCCAGCCTGAACCACAAAGCGAGACCCTGTCTTGAAAAACCTTAAAAAAAAATAAATAAAAATAAAATAAAAATAGTTCAGGGTTCAGTGGAGTCACAAGGTTGCACGGCCATCACTGCTGTCTAATTTCAGATCATGTACGGGACTCCAGAGCTTCTCCTGACTTTTTGTCCTTAACTGATAGGTTATTTAGAAAGATGTGATTTACATTTTCATGTATGTGGGGGGTTTGTAGGTGTTTTGATTTCTAATTTGATTTCTGTGGCCTGAGAATACACTTTGTATGATTTTGACTTCTTTACTTGGGACCCGTTTTATGATTCAAATGATGGCCTGTATTATGACTGCATCATGTACTGCAAAGGAAGTGTGTTCCGCAATTGGCTTATCAGGTCTGCACAGATGTGAATTACCCTGAAGTAGTTGGTCCTGTTACTTAGATCCTCTGTGTTTATGTTGACTTTTGGGGGAAGGATCTGCTTCTCTAAATTGCTAATGAAAGATGGTAGGATCTCCTTCAATTCTGGAATTATCTATTTTTTCTTTAAATCTTGTTGATTTTTGTTTTATTTTGCTATGTATTTTGTCTCTCTTAATAAATGTATTCACATTTTTTTTTGACAGTACTAGGAACTGAACCCAGGACCTTTGCTCTACCTTATTTATTTATTTATTGAAACTGGGTCTCATTAAGTTTCCTGGACTGAGCTTAAACTTGTCCATCTTCTTGCCTCCACCTTCCAGTTAGCTAAGATTATAAGCGGGTGTCACTGTGCCTGACTTGTCTTAACATTCATGATTATCTTTTTTTTTTTTTTTTTTTAGGTTTTTTAAGACAGGGTCTCGCTTTGTAGTTCAGGCTGGCCCTGAGCTCAGCCTCCAACTCACATCACAGCAATCCTCCTGCCTCTGCCTCCTGAGTGCTGGGATTACAGGTGTGAGCCAGCACGCCCGGCACTGTGGTATGTGGTACTGGTTGCTGCTGGGCGTGAGTCTCCATGCCCACTATGGTATATGGTTACCGGGGATCGAACCCGGGTCCTTGCACTTGCAAGACAGGCGTCAGAACCACTGAGCTAACTCCCCGGCCCGATGATTATCTTTTCTAATGACTTTTCCCTTTTATCATTATAAAATGTCCCTCTTTACCTATGGTCACACCTTTTACTTTGCATTTTATTTTACATGATGTCGAAGTAGTTTCCCCAGTCTTCTTATGCTATTTGTATACCATTTACCATCTATTTACTTTAAAAACAAAGACACAAACAAGTATAAAATGTTTTACAAGGCAACATACAGTAGGGTATTGCTTTTTATTCATTCTGTCAAGCTTTGCTTTTTAACAGAAGTTATACAGTTTATAGTTTTAAAATTTAATATATTTATTGATAAGGTTGAGTTTCAGTCCCATATTTTACTACTTCCTTTCTTTTTATCTCTTCTAGTTTTTATTTTCTCTGTCTCTTATTTTGTTTCTTTTTGTTTTGATAATTTTATTGAGCTGTCTTTTTTATTTCTCTGTATTTTTTCACTGGTTGCTCTAAAGATAAAAACATGCATTATTTAATTTTTCATAGTTCTGAGTTAATAGTATACTTAATACAGAATTTAGAGACTTGGTAATGGTGTAAGTCCTTTTCTCTTTCCTTACTCTGTGTGATTGCTATATGTATCATATCAACATACACTGAAAACTCAAGATGTTTGTTTTTATTTTAAATCATTATATGAATTTTAAGGAATGAAGAGTAAAATAAAAGTCCTGAGGTTGTTTACTCAGATAAGTACCATTTCTTGATTTTTCTTCATTCCTGAAAATCTGTTTCTCCCTGGGAAATTTCTCTATAGCCTTCGGAAATTCCTTTAGCATTTCTTGTGGAGCAGTCTACAGGCTATGAGTTCTCTTGCTTTTTCCTTCATTGGAGAATCTCTTTATTTCATATATTTTCCCAGAAGTTGTATTCATTGCATTACTGAATTCTAACTTGATGGCAATCTGAATTGACATAACTTTAAAGATGTTCTGATGTCTTGCTTCTCTGGTATTCTGCTAAAAAAAGCCTATAGTCACTTCTGTTATGTATGCATATAACATGCCATTTTTATATATGCACGTATTTTAAGTATGTGTAACATGCCATTTTATGTATGCATGTATTTTATGTGTACGTAACATGACATTTTTATGTATGCATGCATAACAACATTTATATATGCATTTTATGTGTAACATGACATTTTATGTTGCATGTATTTTGTGTGTATGTAACATGCCATTTTATGTATGTGTGTATTTTATGTGTATGTAACATGACATCTGTATGTATGCATGTATTTTGTATGTATGTAACATGACATTTTATGTATGCATGTATTTTACATGTAACATGCCATTTTTCTCTAGATGCTTTCATGATTCTTTCATCTCTTTATCTGTTGTTTAGTTTTGATGTATCTAGAAAGGTCTTCTTTGAGTTAATCTTGTTTTTGGATACTGATCTTGAATCTATAAATTTATGACTTTCACCAAATTTAGGATATTCTCAGCCATTATTTTTTCAAAGATATTTTCTGTGCCAGTCTTTTTCTTCTGTTCTTCTCAGGCTAAAATACTCATGTTATTTGCTATTATCTCACAGATCTTGAGTGTTCTTTTTTGATTCTCTTTGCATTTTCTCTAGAATAGATATATGTTTCTATTGATCTCTAAATACAAATATGTACCTTCAAGTTCCGTAATTCTGATATTTTTAGTCTGATATGGATCTCATTGTATTTATTTCAGACATAGTATTTTTCTATTATAAAGTTTCTATTTTGTTTTTTAAGATCATACTTCCCACTTCTCTGGGGAAGAATTCTTTGTTCTTGCTGTGTGATTTTGAGCCAGAGTCTCGTTGTGTAGTCCAGGCTAGTCTTGAACTCACTATATAGTCCAGGCCGGCCTTGAACTCATGGCAATCCTCCTGGCAATCCTCCTACTTCAGCCTCCTGAGTTCTGGGATTATAGGTATGTGCCATCAAGTCCAGCTGGGGAAGAATTCCTATGTTTTGTTTATTTCACATGTGTTTTCCTTTACCTCATGGAACATGGTTATAAAAGCTATTTTAAAATCTCAATAGATAGATTATTTTGTTGATTTTCTTTCCTTTGAGAATTGGACTGTTTTATGGATGTGTTTTTATGTTAAGTAATTTCAGTTTTTACTTGACGTGAGAAACAAAAATGCCTGAAATTAAATTTTATGGAAGACATTGATATTTTTGTTTTAGTGTACAATCAGCTTGTTTAGGTTCTGACCATAAGTTGTGTCTTGCTCTCCATAGGTGGTAGCTCAAATGTCAGTTCACTCTGCTGAGCCTTTGCTGTTTTGGGTTGGATCTGTTTCCCACACAAGCAGTTTTGGAGTTCGGCTGATACTTATGTAAATTCATAACAGAATTAGGAAATTTACTTTTTTAGCACCCTCCCCTTTGGGGCTCCTTTCACATTTTTGGGAATTATTTTCCTGGCTTCTTTGTAGAAAAATTTCTATTGAAGTTTGAGTGCTCTGACTCCCACTGAGAAACTCAGTGGCTGGGGCTTTCCTGCTGGGCAGTGCAGCACCAGGAATCCCACACCAGGGATAGAGTCTACAGACCTTAAATCTCCTCTATCAGCCATCTGCTTTTGTTTACTTTGCCCACATCCTCTGTGGGTAGGGTTTCTTTTCCTTTCTCTCTCTCTTTTTTAAAATGTATATTTTGTCCAAAGATTTTAGTAGTAATTCATAGGAATAATGGGCTACTGGGGGTTTACAGAATCAAAGTAGGACTAGACCTCCACCGAATTTTTTTTTTTTTTACAAGATTGAGCATTGAACCGCGTCTCATGCAAATGGTCACCAATGAGCTTCACCTCTAAACTCCAGGTGGTTAATTTTTAATCACTAGTTGACAAGAGTCAGAGATAATGAGTTTGAGTCCCATTGTGCTGTTTATATTCTACCTTATTTCTGTGTTTGGGAAATAACTGGGATATGAGAACTGCTCTGTCTGCTCTTCCCAGGGTTGAGGGGGTCACATGAAATGATGGATATGTTCTGTAAACTCAAGAATTGTATTCAAGCCCTTGACATGTGTGCGTGTATGTGGACGTTGTGTGTGTGTGTGTGTGTGTGTGTGTGTGTGTGCACCTGCACGTGTCTATGCAGATGTATGCACAGTTTTTGCACAATCACTTGTGCAGCAGTGGCATCATGGCTTCTTTCTTCTTCAGGCACTTCCTGGACCTCATTACTATACATGGGGAGACCATGGAGGCATCATCATGGCCATTGCCCAGGGAATGGAAACCAATGAGCTGAAGTAAGAGTGTCTGATTAAACCTTTTCTTTTGATGTTAAACTCTCCTTCAGAGATTCATGTCTGTGGTGATAGATGATAATCTCTATAGCTGTAGGTGGGTTACAGCACAATTTAGGACCCATGGAAATTCCTTAACCTTTTCTTATATAAAATGTGTATAATAAAACTGCCCACTTACAACCTCAAGAGGGTATTATGAGAAACAAGCGAAATAATTTTGCTGGTCTAAAAGTAGAACTGTATGAATATTCCAAGTTAATAATGACTAAAAATTACCTAGAAACTCTTTAACTTGTCTTCCCTTGCTTTGTGCAGTTCTGAGAGACAAGAGAAGCTAGTGGATGAATACAAGGAGGATTTATTCCAGGTTTTAAATATATACAGCTTGCTGTATTAATGTCCAAAAGCTGAGCCCTGCACAAAGGAAAAGTGACAGGCGCCGGAACCACTGAGCTAACTCCCCGGCCCAAAGCTACAGTTTTTATGCATTGGGAGGAAGACAGTTGGTTTACCTAGGGTCGCATAACTTGGGTGTGAGCAAGCAGAACAAAGGCAGCTTGTCAAGCTGTGACAGTTTTGTAACTTAACATATTTCAGTGGCCTTGGTTGTGTAAAAACAGGGTGTTATGAGAACAAGAGGTTATAAAACTTCACTTACAGGGACAAAGTTGCTGATTTTATCTGTATTAAAACAAAGAACAACATCTGTATTGCTCAGGTTGGGGTAACTTGTTTTTCTTCCTTTGAAATCCTGCTTCAGTATAAGTGTGATATGATGTACATAGAAATTTACTGATAGAATAATGAAAAGAACAATAAAATGAGAAACAGTGTAACTTGGTAGCCAGTCAACTTTTGCTATGCTGCATTTGATTAAAGGGACATAGGAGTTAACTTCTTTTAACGGGTAAGAAGAGTGAAACTCAACCCAGTAAAGTGACTTCCCCAAGGTCTTCTCACTTATTAGTGACAAAGGCATTATTGACTCCTGCATATTTAGTTTATGTCTTGTATTCCTTGCAGTGTGTTGTGCTGAAAAACAGTGTCAAGAGTTTGTTACTTCTATTCCTTTAGGTCCTAATTGTATCAGAACTGGTTCTTTGATTACTTTCTAGATGTTATTGAACAGTTGGTTCTTGTCAGAGCAGTGTGGCCCTCATTTCTCATTATTTTTGAACTGAGCCTGTTGGATAGATTACAGAGGGAGGTGGAGAGAATTTCTGTAATCATCTTGTTTAGAGAAACATAGAAAGCTTTCTTTTCCTTCACTGCTTCAAGCATTGGGGCCAGCAGCAAGGGAAGGGTGGGTGGTTTGAAAAAGAGATCTTAGCAGCTGGTTTCCCTTCGTGGTTAATTTGACATGCGCAAAGAAGCCCTGCTTTCTGGAAGCTGGGAGAAACAAAGCTTTGACATTTGGCTGCCCACCTGGCTGTTCTGTTTCTGTGTGCCCTAGTCAGTTGTTTCTGTAGAGCTAAGAGTCAGGAGGCCCTATTCTCATCCTGTGTCTGATTCTGCGTGTGAACCGGTGTTTACTCAGACAATGACTGTCACAAAACACTGCTCCCCACATGCGTGATGACATTTGTGTCTCTGTTAATTTAATTCACATCTTACACATGTAGCGAGCGCTGTTTATGGGAGGTACTTTGTATCTGAAGAGTCTCAGTATGTTGTCCCCCTGCCTTTCAGCATTCTATTCCACGCTCTAGCTGTAAGACAGGTGAGGAAACAAATGTGTTTAGTACACTGCTCTGTGTGGAAGTCATGCCAGGACAGAGTTTGGCTTCGTAAGAATACATTTCATTCTTTGTGTGGCTTTCAGAGTTCAGAGTCAGTCCTCAATTTTCCTTGTTTAACTTCTCCACAGATTACATTAGCATTCCAAGCTGGTTCTTCTGAAGGAGTTCGTGTGATTCTAGTCCTCTTACACCATCTGTCGGTGCATATGGGCTCAGGGAACGCAGCGTCATTCTACACTAGCTGAAGCAAAACATGACCAGGAAAATAAACCTGCTGCCAGGAAATCATTTTTCTCTCCCCAGACATTTCATAATGATTTTGGGGCTGTAGATTTGGTGGTTGTGGACGTAGTAGCATCCTTCTATTTGGATGAGTCATTTGGAGGTATCCATAATGTGTGATTCACATAAAGCGTTTACAAATATGACAGTATAAACAGACCTCCTTTGATAGGTACATGTGTGTCCTAAATATCAGCCTGAGCTTGGCCCAAATCTGCATAGCCACCTGGCATTTTCTCAGAGTATTGCACACAGAGGTATTTTCCTCCTCCTTCTGCTGCTCTGAGAAACAAGAGATGATACTGAAGTCAGTTTATATTCTCAGTCCATAGGGCTGGTTTACCATGACACCCAAAAGCCAGTGAGGCTGCTTCTTATAGGTGGAATTTGTTCTCTGGTCTTGCATTTCATGCCACTTCTGTCTGGCCTCTCCAGCTATAGTGATCTCTGTCCTTTCACCCGCATGACATTTATTAGCTGTCTCATTAATCAGGTATTGATTATATTCTGACTCCTCTTTAAAGCTACTTTCTCATTATACACCTGAATTCTTCAACTCATTAGTAAGGCTTCCATAGACAAGAATTTCTGTCCTTTACAGGTTTGCAGGCACTTAGCAAATGTTTGATTGATCAATAAATAGGTCATGCATACTTAGGTTTCCAAGATTGCTTTTCTGTTCTTTTTTCTGGTTTATCTATAAGCCCGGAAGGGGTCTGAGTGTGGTGCCATTTGCACAGCTCCAAGAGGAACCATTGCTGTTGTGTTTGCTGAGCATAGTGGGGGGGCTCTCTGGATGGATATGACCCAGTGGTGTCCAACAGGCTTCAGAGATGATCCAGTCTTCCTTCAGGTAACAAGGAAACTGTGATTTGTCAGGTGTTAGTGCCCACGCTAGAAGCATACTTTCATTAGGAGTCATTTCAGGTCACTTACACACACATTTGTTAAACATTGACAATGAACCAGGTGTTGTGCCAGACCCCCAGGACACCAAGGTGAGTGAGGCATGGTTTTGGAGCACTCTATGTCCACCATGGCTCAGAGATGTTTTCTAGTTAAAGCCAGAGGCTTGGGGGAGGAACTTGTTCTGATGGGGAACTTTCTGACCTGGTGCCCATTTTGAGGGAGGAAAGCTGGGTAGAAAAAAGTCAATGATTCCAGTGAAAGATGTGGGGGCCATGGTAAGAATGTTGCTCACAGAAAGAGTGGGGGTTTTTGGTGGCTGTTCATTTAAATTATGCATTTATTTCTCTCCCTGATTGGCACAGATAACTGTGTCAACTGTCATTTGTTTCAGCTTTTACCTTAATTCTGCACTGAGACTGTTTTTGTTACTGTTAATTGAAATTGAGAACAAGAAGTAGAGCGCTTGGTTTTGCTGTTGTGTCTGCAGGTCTGAGATGAACACATAAGGCCCTGTGCTAGGGATTCACTTATGAAACCATTCAGCACATGGTTACCAGGCGCCCGCCAAGGGGACACACTGGAGCAGTTTCGTGTATAATCTACATCCTTCGGAAAAGAGGCTGTTGTGGTTTTGTGCCTTGAATGAAAATCTCCAAACACAAATTTAGCAGTTTGATCATGAGGGATAGATCAATTTCCGTTTCTTCTTGGCAGTTTTCTGCTCAGCATGATGATGTTATTGATGGTTGCTAATATTTTGGATTTGCCTAAAAGCATCTTTTCTCCAAGGAGATTTCCAATTTCCTAGGGCTTCCCTGTGGGAATCTTGAAAAGCCTCTCAAACACTACACATAGCAGAACAGCTGTCTTTTCTGGACCTGAGTTCTGGAAGCAGCCCCAGAGTTCCAGAATGTGGATGGTCAAGTTAACCTCTTCTCTAGGCCCAGCTCCTAAAGCTACGTAGCAGTAACACAATGTGGTTACAGAGAGAGCTGCCCCTGCTTCATTCTGACTCCCTGGGGTTTCTTCTGCCCCTAGAGGTGTATAGGAACAGAGGCCTTTATCACCTTTTCACTTCGGTTTAAGGAACTGTGAGTGGTAGTTAGTGGAATACTCTCACAGAATTAGGTCGTTTATATATATTAAGGTATGAGATGGAAGGGAACACAGAGTATAGTGGGAGCCCAGTGTGTTAGTTGCTTTCTTATCACTGGGACAAAATGCCCCACACTGGCAGCTTTCAGGAAGAGAGGTTTTTTCCTGTATCGTGGCTTCCTGAGGCTTAGTCAATGGTTGGCT
The DNA here is from genome assembly GCA_004026965.1 of Petromus typicus. Taxonomy (NCBI): domain Eukaryota; kingdom Metazoa; phylum Chordata; class Mammalia; order Rodentia; family Petromuridae; genus Petromus; species Petromus typicus. The sequence continues at coordinate 7,354 of PVIR01033219.1, read as the reverse complement.
GGCTCCAAGGCAGAAGTGGCATGGGAGAAGGGCGTGGTGGAGGAGAACTGCCCAACTCACAGTGGCCAACCAGGAAGCAGGGAGGATCCAGGGGCAGAACACACCCTTCCCCATTGTGTCCTCTGTGACCTGCCTCTTCTCATCAGCCTGAACCTCCTGACAGCCCCTCGATGAGTTTAGAGCTCCCATGTTTCAATCACTTTCCAAAAGTTCCACCTCGGAACACATGAGCCTTTGGGGGGATTTTAGATTTAACCCTTTTTAAAAGTTCATGTCTTTATTGGTACATTATGAGTACACATCATCACTTTCAACATTGAGAGTTTGTACCAGAATATGACACGACTTGATTCTCATTTTTTCCCATTCCCCCACCCGCCCTGCAACCTCCCACCCACTATATACATAAGCTTTGTTTCCTTTTTTATTACTATCATATTCTTTTTCTTCTCATTTACCCCTACTCCCTATTTCCTTTTAAATATTTTCTATTTCACAATGTCAACTATATATATACTACAGCTCATTTACATCTTCATTTTCTCATATCAGAGAAAAGATATATTTACACATCTGTGACCTATTTTTTTTCACTTATGAGGATATCCTGAAGATACATCCATTTGAGTATGAATGATTCAATCTTATCATTTTTAATGACAGAATAATACTCAATTCTATAAAAGAACCACAACTTCTTTATCCAGTCTGCAGTAACCTTAGTACCCAGTGCAGGCCAGGAGGTGCTGCCTGGGGTAGAGAAGGATTTTCTGAAGAGATGATCTGGGGCTGAGACTTGAGGATAGAAAGCAAGGTCCAGTGCCATTTCAAGATTAGAAGGAGCATGAGCAAAGGCGGCACAAGTTGCTGTACAACGTGTGGCTCTTTTAAATTGAGAGTTGGATGGTGAGAAATGAGGGTGGCGTAAGTACATGGGTTTAGGCTGTACACTGGGGGCCTGCCCTGTCCATGACTATGGAGATTAAACTTTGCTTTTGATATGACAGGGTCCTATGAGAGTTTTAAATGGGGAAGATGACCACATCTGCAGAGTAAGAAGACAGCTCTGCCAGAATGATGAGGAAAAATTAAGAGGTGCAGTGAGAATTGGTGCTGGGCTTGGTTGAGGACTCCCTGTGCGGGACACACTTGCTCACGGACCTGGGGCTGTGGCACTGGTGACTGTACTGTTTACAGAGAGCAGGGAAAGGAGCAGGCCTACCGGGTCATGGCACGAGGGCAGATTTGGACGAGTTGAAGTGCAGTGGCTGCCACGTGGCCAGGGGAGGTGTCTAATGACAGTGACCTCATTCTGTGATGTCCTCTGGTTCAGCCTTCTGCCACCCATAATAGACTAGCATCCCGGTCTTGCTTGAACAGTTCTAGTAATGGGGAATTTCAGACCCAAGGTGCTTCTATTTCCCTTGGAAACACAGTTTGTTCATTCCTTTATTTACGAGTGTAATTTTTCTGGTAAGAAAAAGTCCAGATTTTCTGTACTCTAATTTCTATTCAGTGGGCTTAATTCTGCTTCCTGGAAACAAATAGCAGATATTTCTCCTTGCCAGAAAGCCTTTCAGGCATTTGAGGACTCCATCTTTGTCCTCTGATCATCTACCATTTCCAGTGAAAATGTACCCAGTTCCTTTCCTCATGTGCCATAGGATCTGGAATCTCCACCATGTAGGTTCTGCCACAAGTCTGCCTTGTGATGTTGGGGGCTTAGAATGTAGGTCCCAGACCTGACTCCAATAAGCTGAAGTACAGAAGACAACCCACGGGATTCTGTTTCTATTAGTACAAACCTATGTTTCCTTTTTTTTTTCCTATAGTGCTTGAAGATTGAACCCAGGGTCTTCTGCATGCTGAATGCTCTACTGTGGTACTATCGCCCCAGTAACCTTAAACTTGAGACTTCGATTAAATTGTTTTAAAAATTGAGACATCATTTACATACCACAGAATGCTTAGATCTTAAGTACACTCTTAGATCAGCTCTGAAGGATATATGTCAAGATGGGGGCATTGCTGTCATCCCAGATAATACCTGTGCACACATTCTTTGCCAGTGCTACTCTCCCCTATCTTTCCGCCCAGCACAGGCAACTTTGGTCTGATTTTACTTTCATCACCATAGGCTAATTTTCCCTATTTCATATGATGATTATTGTAATTTTTGAGCTTTCTCCATCTTGTCACTTAAAAGACTGAGTTCAATTCAACTTAAAATCTCAGAGATTCTTTTTTCTGGTGGAGCTTATTAAAGGTCATATGTTTTCCTACTCTTAATTTGAGTAATTTTTAAAACTACACATGGAAGTTTTTTTTTTTCTCAGTTTTGCTTATTCTTTTGATGTGTGGGACCATTTTGAATTCTATTTTTGGCATTTGTTTATCACCTGTACAGTGAGCCTTATACCTTTGTAAGTGTGGTAGATTTACCTTGCCGATTGTTGTCCAGATCCTCACAAATGTGTTGAGATCTGTGAGAAGTAGAAGTATTTTGGATTGAGATCAATGTATCAGCCCCTTTAGCATTTCTTTTATCAGCACTTAATGAATGAATGTTATGTACCAGTGTGGTCTGGAAAGATCTTCATAAGAAATAATGTTATTATTATCCTGTTCTTCAAATCAAGAGTTAACCAGGAGAAGAAGTGGAGTTGATTTGCTGTGGCTTGTGCATGAAACCATTTGTGTTCCCAGTGTTGAGTCCCTTTCACAGTGTACCTGAGAGCTCTCAAATCATCTGTTTCAGTCCATTTCCAAAACTATCTTTTCTTCTTTAGGTAAATAAAGCCAATTTTCCTCCTCTAGACTTTGAGATCTTTGTTTTCAAGACTACCCTAGAGGTTATTAAAAGGAACTCTGAGCCAGGCATGATGGTGTAAGCATGTAATCTGAGCACTTTGGTAGAGTGAGGCAGGAGGATTGCACATTGAGCCCAACCATGGCAAGTAGCAAGACATTACTGCGAACAAAACAAAACAGCAAAATAAATAAAAGCGCTGGAGAAGTAGTTCAGTAGGAAGGCCCTGGATTCAATCTCTAATACTACTCTCCCCCCCAAAAGAAAGGCTGTCATCATCTCATCGTTATATATTTCTGTTCTCTAGAACTTATGTTATACTTATTTTCCTTGAACTCTTTCCTTTATTTTTGTCCTTGCCCAGTCTGAAGATATTCTATTTGTCACTAAGAGAAAAGTCAAGTAGAAATTCTTTTTTTCCCTTATCATTATTTGGACCATTGGCCATCAGAACAGTGGTTCTGTTCTTTTCAGATCCTTTACAGGACTTATTAGTTAACCAGCCCACCATCCCACTGACCTACCAGTCTACCAGTTATGTTAGTAATTTGAAACTAGTAATTTGACTTTTCTTCAACCTGAGTTATTTGGCCACTCTTCTAACAGATTTCTCTGTAGAAAACTTACAGCTATAATAAACTGGAAGGTGATGGCTGCTCTTTAATTTTTTGCCCTTCCTTATATGATGCTTCCTGTCTTGAGCATTTTTTTATAAATCTCTTATTATCAACAATCTTTCTGTGTAGTCGCATGATACCATCATAAGTTAGGTCCTACCATGTCCATCCCCTATGAAAGTATCTGTGACCATGTTTTTATTATTTTATACTGTAGTTGTCTGACCTTCTATTCTATTGAGAGTTTTTTGGCCATGGGATTTTTGTCTATATTTTTAACTAGGCAATTTTTATTCTCCAGTGCTAAAGACTGTGGCTCTGTATATATCTCCTCTTTCATGATTTAAGAATACTAAGAGGAGTTGGTTTGTTCTTTCTTGAGATTCTTGCCACTTTCATTTTGCCCACACAAATTCTTTACAAATCAGAATTCAGTCTATAATAGATGTTTCCTTAACCATTGCAGTTGGTAGTGTCACTACTCTTCCCTTCAAATTCTAGAAAAAGGAAACCAGCCAGTTTTCTAAATAAGCAGGTTATTTCACATACAAGGTTGTGCTTGTGCGTACACCTGCTGGCTGGTCTCATTAATGAATTACTGTTGTAGTCCTCTGGGACTTTTTTGAGAAATGAGATGATTCATTTCCGGAGGTTATCCTTGGTTGGAGGAGCTCTTAAATGGAATTTAACTTGGCAGAGTACGAATAGATGAACTACCAGCATTATCACTGAGTGGGTGAATTACTCCCCTCATGTGTGGTGAACCAACCAGCTGAATTCTGCAGTTTGCTTTGAAAGTGTTGCTACCTATGCCCCTAGTTCATCACATTGTAAAAGGAGAGTAAACAAATTAACTCATCCAAAGTCCAAAATTCACCTTGACCTGCCTTCAAATTCACTTAAAACAAAAAAGCTATCAACCAGATTAAAACTTCCCCTCTTACAAGATCTGTGGAGGTCTTTCAGTCTTCCATGAACATTCATTTGTTGTTAAGCAACCTTACTACTTGATTTAACCTGTAGCTTTTTAAAAGAATTGTCAGTTTAAGAAATCTCAATATGAAACAAAGTGTTTGAGTTGAGTCATGAAGGGATAAAAATAAAATCTAAAAAAATGAGGTAAGTAAAGGGAAAAGGTTTATATTAGGAACTAAGAGAGCCCTGTAGCTCTGTGGCTCTAAAGAAAGCTCTAACTGGATGGTTTCTCATTTTGCTCATCTCATAGCTCACTGGATGATGAAGCAAGTATCAGGCAGATTTTCTTGTCTCCCCTCCCTACTTGTCTTCTACCCTCCCTGCTGTACAACAGATAATGTAAAATTAGTGCAGTTACTTAAATGCTACATTTTCTTTCTTTTTTTGGTACTGGGGGTCAAACTCATGATGTTGTGCTTTCCAGACAGGCACCGGAACTACTGAGCTAAATCTCCCATTCTAAGTGCTACATTTTCCTCCAAGGGCTTGCTTTCTGGTTCTATTATAGTCTCCCTTGACATACTTTCCCTTCAACCTTTGAATTTCTCAGACCACAGAGAAGTTGGAAGGATTGTGCAAAAAACCTGTGTCATCTTCCCTAGAGTCGTCAACTGTTCATATTTTGCCACTTTACTTTTACTGTCTGTGTATTTGTCTACCCTCTTCATTTGTTCATCTTTTTTGAGCCTGAATCATTTGAAGCAAGGTTGCAAACTCATGCTCCTTTACCATTAAATATGTGTATCTTACTGGAGATACACTGTATCTTACTGTAGCTCCAATAAGAACATTTTCGTATTCAGTCACAATGCTTGTACCAAACCTAAGAAAATGAAGATGAGCTCCTTACTGTGAATAACAGGTTATAGTTATATTTTCTCAGTTGTATCATATGCCATCATCACATATGTTTTAAAATATTTTCCTTTATTCTAGTGTTCAGTCCATATAGGGCTATATCTTGGATTAGTTTCTCCATTGCATTTGGTTATTTACCTCTTTGATCTCCCTTAATCTGTAACAAGCACTTTACCTATTTTGTTTGGTTAGTCTCCATGGCTGACTTTGTTGAAGAATCTATAGCAGTCATCATGTTGAATGTTCACATTTTAGTTTGTCCACCTATGTCGAGTGTTGCTGATATGTTATTCTTGATACTTTACTCAGCAGGCATATAATTTCAGGTTTTCTGGCTACTGGTGATTACTGGGGACCCCTGAAACATTATGGGAAACCTCTGCAGTAGGCTCCCGTCTAGTGCTCTGTGCACGACACAGGCCTGAGGGAAAAAAACCAACACCAAAACTAAAACTAGAAGACAGAACTGAGACAGAAAGCAGGGCACCAGGACCACCATTGCCAATACAACCAACAAAGGTGCTGGCCAGTCCACACCACTGACTTTTGTTGGTAATTAATGGAGGTAAAGCAAAGCTGCTTATGATGGTGAAACTACATGTAAGGAGGTGCAGTTGTGTAGTTTCTATGGAAATTAATGTAAACAAAGCTCATAAAAGAAAAGACAAAGCATTATTGAATTAGGAAAAGAATAGACAAAATATATGGTTGTGATTAGAACATTGTCCTTCTAGTTAAGTTAGTTATGGAGCAGAATTTGAGTATGAGTTACTCTGACCTTGGCACGTAGGCTTTGACTCACTTCTATAATCAACCCATTGTGAGGTGAACTCTTTACAGCCCACACTGCTTACAGCCTGCTTTGGGGACATAATCAATATTGCAGTTGCCTATGGGTGATGCTAAATTTAGTTAAGTTTGTGAGTCATTATCCACTGTAAAATTACATCTTCTGTGTAGGGGATGATTTATCTAGGAATTGATATCTTCAGACCGTGTGAACATCCTGGTCTTCAAAACTTATGGCTGATTGGTTTAGCATCCCTTTCTTATTGGTTATTACAATGAAGGTTAAATTGAGAGTTTTTTTCTCATTCTATTATTGTTTTTAATGTTTACTAGGTGGCCTTCCAATGTAAGGAAAAACCTTTTTCTCCTTTGCTTGTCAGTTGGTAGGTTTAGTGGAAATCTACGCTCTATTTTCATCCAAGGTGTAATCTATCACTACTATTTTTCTTTTTCATGAAAAGTGAAAACTGCCCTAAATGTAACCTTCTGGAGTCCTACCATTTGGCTCCTGAGGTGACTGCATTAGTTTCAAACTTGCTTGCTTTCTGGTACAGCTACAAATGACCCTGCTGCAGCCAGGATTGTAACTATAAGGCTTCTTTTTCTTGCATTGGGCAGGTACAGTACCAATGAAGGGGAGACCTGGAAGACATTCATCTTCTCCGAGAAGCCTGTGTTTGTATACGGGCTCCTCACAGAACCTGGGGAGAAGAGCACCGTCTTCACCATTTTTGGGTCCAACAAGGAAAATGTCCACAGCTGGCTCATCCTCCAGGTCAATGCCACTGATGCCCTGGGTAAGCCATTACCCCTCTGGCCCTTTCCACAGAAGCTTCTTGACCTCCTGGTACCTCCCCAGGAGAGTTTGTGCTTCTCTGGGGGAGATGAGCATATGCACGTTAGCTTTCACACAGCAGCAAATGAAGGTCTACTTGGTTCTTATTATAGATGTGTGTGTTATTCTTTGCATCTTGGTGTCCTTGTGGAGTCCCTGGCCCATAGCAGGTTTAAATCTATGGCTGGCACATATGTGAATGATTGAATGAACTAACAAATGAAAACCATTTTTCCAAATCATCGGTTCGAAGGGGACATAGTATGTTTATGTTAGTCAGCTTTCTGTCAGTTTGACAAAATGCCTGAGAAAATCCATTTAGAAGGAGGAAAGATTGATTTTGGCTTGTGATTTCGGTCTGTGCAAAGTGTAGCACAGCATGGCGGGGCTGTTGTGGAGGAAACCCATTCACTTCGTGGCTGCTTAGAATCAAAGAGAGAGGTCTAGGATCTCACTAAGGTCCCCCAGAGA
>PVIR01033218.1:0-18042 GCA_004026965.1 Petromus typicus | reverse complement strand
GAACTGCTTTCATTGTGTCCCATAAATTTCTGTATGTTGTACTAGGGTTATCGTTTAGTTGTAAGAACTGCTCAATTTCTTCTCTAATTTCTTCTGTGACCCATTGGTTGGTCAACAGAGTGTTGTTCAGTTTCCATGTGTTTGTGATGATCCTGGGCTTTCCTTTGCTATCCAGCTCCAATTGCAGGGCACTATGGTCCGATAGTATACAAGGGATAACTTCAATCCCTTTATATTTGCTTAAACCTGTTCTATGAATGAGTACATGGTCTATTTTGGAGAATGATCCATGAGCAATTGAGAAGAATGTAAATTTTGACTTTGTGGGGTGAAATACTGTGTAGGCATCTATTAAGTCCATTTGCTGAAGAGTCTGGCTGAGCTCAAGGATTTCCTTAGTGACTTTTTGTACAGTCGATCTGTCTCTTTGTGACAGTGGGGTATTGAGGTCCCCTACTATGATTGTATTGTGGTTTATCTGGTTTTTCAAGTCCATTAATATTTGTTTTATATAGTTGGGTACATTAGAATTTGGAGCATAGATATTTAAGATTGTTATTTCTTTCTCTTGGATTTTTCCCTGAACTAAAAGATAGTGTCCATCTTTATCTCTCTTTATCAGCTTTGACTTGAAGTCTATTTTGTCTGCAAATAAAATAGCCACTCTTGCTTTCTTGCTGTTTCCTGTCGCATGGAGTACTGTTTTCCATCCTTTTACTTTTAGTCCATGGGTTTCGTTCTGAATGAGGTGTGTTTCTTGTATACAGCAGATTGTAGGATCTTGTTTTTTGATCCACTCTGCCAGTCTGTGTCTCTTAATTGGTGCGTTGAGTCCATTGACATTAATCGTTATGACTGATATAGGTAAATTTAGTGCTGCCATGTTTTTCTGTTCTTGGCTGTTATTCTACTTCTGCCCTTTCCCCATCAGTTTCTTGTTTGGTCCCATGGGTTGACTCAGTTAGGTCTCATGGATTTGTAACTTTACTTATTTTTCCCCAAGATATTCTTTAAAATGTTTTGGAGCACAGGTTTCGTATTTGTGAAATTTTTCAGGTGTTCTTTGTCATGAAAGTATCTTATTTCCCCATGAATTTTGAAGGCTAGTTTTGCAGGATACATCAGTCTGGGTTGAAAGTTGTTTTCCTTTAGGGCTTGGAAGTCTTCACTCCAGTCTCTTCTTGTATTGAGTGTTTGAGTTGAGAAGTCTGCTGTGATCCTGACGGGCTTCCCTTCGAATGTAACTGTTTTTTTTTTTACTCTGGCTGCTTTCAGTATTTCATTCTTTTTTTTTGTTATGTGGGATTTTTATGATTATATGCCTAGGTGTAGATTTTTTTCATATCATAGGCATGTGGCGTTCTGTATGCTTCATATATTTGTATGTTCAGTTCTTTACCTTTTCTGTGAAGTTTTCTGCCATTATCTGTGTGAATAGCTTTTTGATGTCTTTAGCATTGTCTCCTGGTTCCTCAGTGACTCCAATCAATCTTAGGTTATTCTGCCTTGAATCATCTAGGAGCTGTTGGATTGACTTTTCATTATCACTTGCTTTTTTCCATAGATTATGCCTTTCCAGTTCATTGGTTGAGATCCTGTCTTCTAGGTCTGAAATTCAGTCTTCTGCCAAATTCATTCTATTGTGCAAACTTTCATTTTCTTTCTTAATTTCCTGAGCTTCTGCTTATAGGTGTTTAAAAGGTTCTATTGCTTTTGCTATCTTGGATTCTATCAACTCCATGATTTCTTCTTCAGCTTTATTAATCATCATGTTGGCAGTATCCAATATCTCCGCTTTCATCTCAGAGATCAGTTCTGATTTCCATTTTACTAGATCTGCTTTGGTTACCATTTCTGAGGGCTCTGGAGACTGGGCTTCACACTTCTCTATTTCCCTTCCCCTGTGTTACTTGAAAGTGAGGATCTTTGTGTCTGAGATTTTGAGTGTTTCCTCATCTCTGACCTGCCCTGTTTTCTGGCGCTGTTTGTTGCAAGTCACTTTCCTCCTACTAGTTAGGAACGTTAAAATAGCAGTGTTTCCTGGGTTGTTCTTTGCAGTCTGTATTGGGACCTAAAGAAAAACCCCCAGTTCTGGCACACCATATGAGGCACTCAAACAGTACAGTCAAACACCTTCTCCTGTCTGCTTTAGAGGCAGGGAGACTGTGGCTCCTGAACTGCTACAATGGCACTGTCTGAGGTTTCAATTGGCCCCCCTGCTCAGCAATACAGAGTCTCTGGGCTCACGTTTACAGTCAGCCTGGAGGCCAGTAGGCTGTAGGCCCTGTGCAGTTGTAATGTTAGGAGCTGTTGTTCCAAAAGGCCCACCTACTCACCAATACAAGCTGACCAGATGTGCTTCTGTAGTTACTGTGGAGAAAGTTAGACTCTCACCTGCTAACCTCAGTCCCTGGACGCTCTTCCAGTGTAGGCCTGGAAGCCAGCAAGCTCCAATCCCAGCGCAGATTCAGTGAGGCAGACTGGGTCCCACAGTCACCATTTTCCGAGCCACCCACTGCTAAACTCAGTCCCTGGGCACTCCTCCGGCATGGGCCTGGAGGCCAGTGAGCCCCAACCCTGGCTCAGATTTGGTGGCACAGTCGCCGTTTCCCGAGCTGCCCGGGGCTAACCTCAGTCCCTTGGTGCTCTTCCCGCATGGGCCTGGAGGCCACCAAGCTCCAACCCAGGCACAGATTCAGTGATGCAGATTCGGTGGCACAGTCGCCGTTTCCCCAGCTGCCCACTGCTAACCTCAGTCCCTGGGCACTCTTCCGGCGTGGGCCTGGAGGCCAGTAAGCTCCAAACCCCGTGAAGATTCCTATGATCTTTCTCTTTCCTCATTTTCTCATCAGTGATTTGGGGTTAGACATAGAGATCATGGCATAATCCTGTCTCAAGGACCTCAATATAGAGAACACAAGTCAAGTTACCTCGAGAGCTCATGTTGATTGATGTTTTGGTAGCTGACAATGCAGCGGAGGAACAAATGACTGATGCCTCAGAGAAGGAGGGTTAGGTGGTAGAAACACTTTAAAAGAGTGGGAAATAGCAAAGGAACTTGAGAGGAGTGGGAGAGGGAAGGTGATTCTGAAAAGAGTAACAGGTACTATTGCATTAAATAACAGGGGTCTGGTATCTTTTAAAAGTTTCTGTTCTTTTTTTAAAAATTAACTAACACCACTTAGAAATTTAAAAATTATCTATGGAAAACATATGTACTCACTAAATTACATTGTGTGGTACTTGAGATTGAACTCAGGTTCTTCACATTGAGCTACATCTCCAGCTTCTTTCAAATTAAAAAAAAATCTTCTAAATTTTGAGACAGAGTCTGACTAACTAAGTTCCATGGACAGCAACTGAACATGCAGTCCTCCTGCCTCGGCCTCCCAGACTGCCATAGTACAGGCAGAGGCCACCACACTGGGCTCAGCTGCCATAAATTTTTAATTTATAGAAGCTTAATTTTAGGGAAAAGCCACTTCATGTCTAATACCCATTAAAACATAAGATGATGGTTAAAATAATTAATTTAGATTTTAAAATATTGTTTCGAGTTATGTCACCATTGAATACTTCCAACTTGGAAATATTTTGGACAGGAGACCAAAGGTGAAATAATTGCTAGAGAGAATCTGAAGAGGTTATTTGCCAAGGAAGAACAAAAAGAAGAACAAAAGTGGAATGCTCTATCATTGTACATTGAAGAAGAAATGACAAAAAATTTAATCTCTGGAGTAAGGAGCCTTGAAGACTTCTTGAAGTCATGTAGAAGTAACTCTGTGAAAGTTCGAGTGGAAGTGGTCGGGCTAACTGCCTGCTTGGAAGCATGGAAAACACACTGTCGAAGGGAAGGTGCGTGATTATGCTTTCTGATTTGGGGGAACTGGAGAATGATAGAAATGTTACGATGTTGATAGTCATTTGTTAATTGGAAATTTGTTTTAGATAGCTTAATAAGTATTGTTAATTTTTTAACCAGACATTTAAAGTTATACCAACATTTTTCTTTGAATACAGTTAAAGATAAAGTAGTAGGTGGAGATGTGACTTATTTATTCTCCATAAATTTCTAAAATCTTTAGCTTAGCAATAACATTTATATCATGAATTACAAATTTTTCTTTGTGCTAGCACTAGCATAAATTCATGGAAACTCAAAAATTCATGAAGATAATTAAATATTGTTAATTAAACTTTGCCTTTATTTCATCTTCTCTACTTCAAAACTTCTGTAAATTCCATGTAGAACAGTGAGTTTAATTACAATTAATAGGACAGATGTTTAATCATGGATATTAAAATTCTACTATTTGAGGGGTTTTTATAACTATCTTATCATTTCTATTTTACAAAGGCAAAACCACAAAAGATTTAAGTATTGCTGTCCAAATGATGAAAAGGATCCACTCCTTGATGGACAAGTACTCAGAACTTCTGCAAGATGCAGACAGGCTCCTCATAGGCAGAAGCCTTAAGTATTTAGGATTTGATGAACTGGCAAAGTCTTTATTCACAAACCAGGTAATGTTTGACTAGCCTAAGTTTTGGGTACACATGAGTTTCTTGAAAATACAGTAATCTCCATTAGATTTTTACTGAAAATATTATCATTATTAGTTATACACATGTTCAAAATTGAGTTGGTATAAAATTGGGCATCTCATATAAATGCTTTCCTGGGCAAACAGAATGAATGCCAGATAATTTTTGCAGATCTTAACTAACTCTATAATTAATTCTAGCAAAACATCTCAAAACTATAGTGTAATTATTCAATTTTAAAAATATATCAGACGGTAACTATAAGATCCATGATATATATTTAAAAATCTTAATATTTGTTCATTTTTTCGAAGTTAAGAGAATAATGTATTTACCCATTTGACCCAGACATTGCTCTGCTAGGTATATACACAAAAAATTAAAAGATTCATATCACAGGGACATATATGCACCCATGTTTATAGCAGCTCAATTTGTGATTGCTAAATCTTGGAAACAACCCAAATGTCCATCAAGTGGAGACTAGATAAAAAAGCCGTGGTTCTTCTACAGAATAGAGTATTATTCTGCCATAAAAAATGATAAGTTTGATTCATTTATACTTAAAGGGATGTACCTTGAGGACATCCTAATAAGTGAAATAAATAGGCACAGATGTGTAAATATCATATCTTTTCTCTAGCATGAGAAAATGAAGATGTAAATGAGTTCTAGAATTGTATTTATATATTGTGAAATAGAAAACATTCAAAGCAAAATAGGGTGAAGGGAGAAAAATAATGAGATTATAACAAAAAAGAAGGGAGACAAAGTTTATGTAAATAGAGGGTGGGGGTGGAAGGGTGGGTAGGGCTATGGGAAAAATGAGAATTAAGTTGTGTCATATACTGGTACAAATTCTCATTGTTGAGTGCAATCATGATGTGTATATGTAATGTACCAATAAAGATTTCACTAAAAGAAAAAAAAAGATAGTAAAGTGCTTTTCACATAGAAAAAACTTATAAATAAATATTGTAATTATAGGGCTGGGGAGTTAGCTCAGTGGTTCCAGCACCTGTCTTGCAAGCGCAAGGACCTGGGTTCGATCCCCAGTAACCACATACCATACTGGGCTTGGAGACTCACCCCAGCAGCAACCAGTACCACATACCACAGCGCCAGGCATCGTGGCTCACACCTGTAATCCCAGCCCTCGGGAGGCAGAGGCAGGATGGTTGCTGTGATGTGAGTTTGAGGCTGAGCTCAGGGCCAGCCTGAACTGCAAAGTGAGATCCTGTGTCAAAAAACCTCCAAAAGAAACAAAAAAACCAACCAAACAAAAAAATATTGTAATTATATAAATTGTTTAATTTAAAATACTTTTGAAATGGTCTTTGAAACAATATAGGATGCAGTAGATGATACGAGGAAGAAAAAGAATAAATACTCACTTGGTATTGGGCCAGCTCGGTTTCAACTGCAACACATGGGCCATTATTTGATACGAGAAGAGAGAAAAGATCCAGATCCAAGGGTCAAGGATTTTATTCCTGACACCTGGCAGGTAATGATGCAAATGCGAATTCAAATTTCTTGTGAATCCAGGAATTTCTCAATATTGCAACTTTATATATTTATGTAATATATCTCTAGTATTATGCCTGGTAGAGATGTCTTAATATTAAGTTATACCATTTGAAAATGGTTATGTAAAATGCCAAATGCTTTCTCTCATTTAAGAAAAGTAAATATTCCATTTAATGCATGCCATTTAGTTAAAAAAAAGTTATCAGTCTACTATTTGGACCTGAGTATAAAAGACATCCATGCCATCCAGCTTCATCATTTTGGAGCATCCTCTTGATTTTCTCCATCTCAGTAAGATTTCACTTATGGATATATAAAAATACACAGAAAAATTTCAATAGTTTAGGCAGTGGAGATAATTGTTCAGATATTTGTACACTGCAAATACTATTCTTCTGTAAATGTATGTAAAATACCTATGGATGCTTATAAAATTGGGAAGAAAGGGATTCCCTTTTACTGGGAAACAGGGGAAGGGGATGTAGCTAGAACCTTTACATTAGTTTCCTGTCTTTTGTGAGTCCAACGGCACATTGCAAAATACTATTTAGACAGAAATGAGTCTTATAGAAGAAGCTGAGCTTGCCCCTAATTCATGCTACTCTGGGCAGCAAGGATGCCAGACCCAAGCTTGCCACACCTTTTATTTCATACCTACCAAAAGACCTGGGAGGCATAGTGGGCACTGACAATAGTCCTAGAAAAGTTATGTGGATGAAAATCACACAGGGAAAGGCAGATACCATCAGTAGTCCTCTAGAAGTTATGTAGGGCTTGGTGCAGTTCTTCTTGGAAGCATCGCAGCATGTAGGACCACCAGAATCCCTGTTAATATCAAAGGTAAAGACAAGAGTTAACTCCAAAGTCCATCTGCAGGCAGAAAAGCTTGGCCTGGTCACAGTTTCAACTGTGCAATTATTTCTTCCAAACAGGGTTGTTCCCAACACTCTTTTGCACATATCAGTCATATAAAATTCACAGTATGTTCAGTCCAATATGTGGCTTGACTTAGATTCAGACTACATGTCAGCTTTTCATTATTGTAAAAAATACACGAAGAGGTTTACTGAGGTTACAGTTCTGGAGGTTCCAAGTCTAAGACCAGGGGGCACCACTAGTTTCACTATGAGGACTTAACAGTAGAATAGTATGATGTCATGGTCAGAATGCACGGGGGAGAAAATGTCCTATCTTCAAACAAGCAGAGAGAGGGCTGGGTGAGGCTGTGCTCAGGCTTTTTATAGCTGCTCTCTTTTGAGGACTACCTAGGACTCCCACAAATACTAACTTCACTAAGGCAGGCCCAGTAGTGAGGGGCCTCCCACACAGGGCCATTGTATAAAGATTCCAAGACCTCTGAAGGCTTTACACCCTGGAGACTGATACTCTAACACAAGAACTTTGAGGGACACTAAAACCATGGCATAGACTTTATCTCTCTCCCATTGTTAATCATGAGCTACTGTCACAACTTAATGCTCCCTTTCCATCAGTAGGAGGACATATTTCTTAATGCAGTGCAAGTCATAAGGCAGACAGATGCTTTCTCTCAACTGAACACATGCAATTCTCCTGGGGCTCAATTCACTACATAGTTTGATTAAGAATGGAGCTAGAATTAGTAGGGGTGCCAGTTGGAATTTGGAAGTATTTGTCCCCCCTCTGTACTTCATAGGCTTGCAGTTATTTTGACTAGTCTTCACACTGATGGACAAAAACACGCTGTGGAGATGAAGGTCCAACTGGACCTCCAGCCTAGGAGCCTTGGAGTCTACATAGAAAGTAGCAGATGGATAGGACAGTTAAGACCTTTGATGTTTTTGCTACCCTCCAGTTCATTATCACTGCAAATTATGCATTTGCTAATTATTAGAGTATTATTTCTCAAAGCCATTCTGCACCTAGTAAATGATGAAGAACTACAAAGAAAGCTTCCCAGTAATAAGCTGTTTGATTCAGACTTCCTTTCAATGTTTTAAAAGTAAAACTCAATGTTCAGTTACTCACAAGTAAGTAAATTATATTCTTGGAGGGAACAGTATATGTTCTTCAGATATTTAAAATCTTTTTCCTGTACAATTGCAACTTCCAAACATTCCATCTAAGCCTCAGAAAATCATATGTAGACTGTCTAATATATTTGATTTGCTAACATGTTGTTGATATTATCAAAACAAATCATGATCTGAACCTTGCAGAGGGAGCTCCTGGATGTGGTGGATAACTACGAGTCAGCAGTGATTGTTGCCCCAACATCCTCAGGCAAAACCTATGCTTCCTACTACTGCATGGAGAAAGTGCTGAAGGAGAGCGATGAAGGGGTGGTGGTGTACATCGCACCAACCAAGGTAGCACTCCAGAGCAGATGATTCGCTCTTTCATTCCTGAACCTCCTTTTAAACATGCTGCAGGTGGTCACTGGCAAAGTCTAGTTCAAGGAGTTTCTTAGCCTATGTCATTTATTCTAGTTTCAGAGGCTAAAATCTTACCTTCTTTGGAATTGTTTAAAGAATAATCTTGTCTTGCAATTTTAGCCTTAAGCGTGATTCTGGAAGTGAGAGAAACACTCTCACTTTCTAGGGCAGTGACTGCTTCAGGGCCCGGCGTCGTCGCTGCTGCAGGGCTCCGTGGGATACATTGGATCTACTCTTAGGCTTTGGGAACATGGTTATTTCTCAGGCCAGCTTACTTTACCAAATTTTCTTTGTTTTAGTTCTCCTAAGTTTAAATTTTTTAAAAATGGTTTTTGCCTTATAGTAGGAAGTTTGACTTATGGGAAATAGAAGTCTGTATCTCCTCATTCACAATTCTGCATTTAATATGATTTAACTGGAATACTTCTAGATCTCGGTTGGGTGACTTTCAACTAGAATGGATAAATTAATCTTAGTTTTTGGAGAATGTGTTAATGTTGAGTGAGTTTTTGATCAGCCTGAGCAACAAATTGTCACCCGTGATGAGTTTAGTGTTTCATTCTCTGCATACCTGTGTTATTTTTCCTGATTATAAAGGCAGGAAGGTGATAAAATATATGAAAAATTAATAATTATAAAGGAAGTAGTTTGTTGAACACAGAATTGACGATTCTCTTCTCAAAGTTTAAAGCTACTTGTATTGCCTCTTCTAGCATATAATACTGTTTACTGTCTTAACTTTTCCAACTCTTCCATTGCTATGTAATAAATTTTGCACACCCATAAGTGAAAATAACTCTTTCCTCTTTAGACTAACATCTCTGCTCGTGGGGATTTGGCAGGCACTTGGATGGTGCTATTTAAACACCACATTGTTTTACTCACAAAGTACTTAAGGGTCTTCTACCCACTTTATCTTTTGGTGGGGCTTGAGTATTATTAATGAATCAAAAACTTGGTGCAAAAACATGCTTACTCCTTTGACTTAAATTGTAGTGAAATATTTCTTTATTTGTCATTTTCTCATTTAACTTAACTACTACTATTTCAATGAGAATAATTAAAAAGTTTGCCTAGTCAGAATTATCAATATTTTCATTTATAAACAAAGTTTTATAAACTAAAACAAAGTATTTTTGGCTTGTGTGCTGAAATATATGAAAATGTCACCTCCTAACACTTTATGGTTTCATTATGAAATTTGCAAAATAATCCAGATGGATTTTTAATTCTTTAGGGAACAAGTGTAGGACACATGTTTGTAGGTTTATAAATTCCACTGAGCAGGTCACTTGCTCACTGATGTACACACTCCACCTCTGACATCTGGGTCACATTGCCAAATAGAAGAGACATAAGCCTATCTTGAGTATCCCTCACTTGGAACTCATTTTGTGGTAAAAAATCAATTTTTCTCTAAGAGTTGGCCATCCAAGTATTATACTCTACATATTTTATTTCTTGCATGTGAACAACATTTTACAATATGTGTTTCCAGTGAAGACTTTTTTTTTTTTTTTTTGGTTTTTAAAGACAGGAACTTGTTTTGTAGTTCAGGCTGGTCCTGAGCTCACTATGTAGCCCAGGCAAACCTGAAGCTCACAGCAATCCTCCTGCCTCTGCCTTGAGTGCTAGGATTACAGGTGTGAGTCACCATGCCTGGTACTGTGGTATGTGGTTCTGACTGGTGGAGTCATCACACCTGGCATTGTTGTATGTGGTTACTGGGACCTTGCACTTGCAAGGCAGGTGCTGGAAACACTGAACTAAATTCCCAGCCCAAGACTGTTTCTTTTTCTTTTAGGTTTTTTAATGAGGTTTATGATCTTAGCTTAGTATCTCAAAATAATAAAATGTTTTACACTATTTAGGAGGATGGGTATAAGAAAGTATTTCTGAGTTTTCTCAATATCTAGCGGGACATGATCTTGAACAACCCAGGGAATAATCTTGAACAGTTCCTTTTGTTCTTTGACATTTCACCCATCTGTACTTTGTTATATGATTAATGATCTCTTTCCTTTTCAACCAGGCCCTTGTCAATCAAGTGGCAGCAACTGTTCAAAATCGTTACACCAAAAATCTGCCGGATGGTGCCGTTCTATGTGGTGTCTTTACAAGGGACTATCGACACGATGCCCTCAACTGCCAGGTAGGGTTTGTTCACCTATAAACTTGATGCAAAATTGTGTATCTGTAATGATACACCTCTGATTAGAAACCTGATAATCTATACACATCCAGATCTTTGAGGTATGTTGCCTGATGCTCTGTCCAGTCTGCAGTGTGGCCTAGCTCTCTGCCTCTGTCTTTCTCCCTAGCAGATTCTTAGCAAACATGATCCAAGCCAATTCTATGTCAGGGTTAGACTTTAAAAACTGTAACCTGTGACAGTGAAGTTTCTTTCTTTCTTTTTTCTTTATTGAGTTTATTAGTTTTTAGGTATATATTATGATAATATTCATCATGGAGAATTTGTACCTGTACATGATGTATCTTGATTTTTATTTTTTCCCATTCCCCAGCCCTCTCAGCAGCTCTTCATCCCCTATATACATAACTTTGTTTCCATTTTTTCCTTTTTATCATCAATGTTTTTCTTTCTGTTCTTTCCTTTCCCCTGCTTTTCCCCAGTTCCCCTTTTGTGTAATGTGTATTATGAAATAGGAAGATGATGAAGTTTCTATTTTGGAATGCTGAACCCTCGTGAAAGAGGGGACCAGAGAAGGTGCATGTTCTTAAAGTTTGTTATGTCTATGTGAACAAATGTCACAAAGTTATATTTTGTACACTTTATATATGCTAACATTTACAACACAATACTTAAAATTTCAGTTTTGAGATTTCACTACTTTCGAGGTAAGAGTTTGAGGTTTCATCTCTTTCAGACTAATCCAGAAAAATTTCATGAAATTAATTCTCAAACTAACATTATATCCTAATTATCAGCAAATATATCTAGGACCCATAATGCTATCATATATAGTTTTACAGCTATGCTTATATCTATAAAAGTGCTCAATTTATTATTGAATAAAAATATTATTATTATATATTATTATTTTTAGGTACTTGTTACAGTTCCAGCCTGTTTTGAAATTCTGCTGCTAGCTCCGCATCGCCAAAAATGGGTGAAAAGGATCAGATACGTTATATTTGATGAGGTAGGTTTGGTTTGGCTGGATTTTCTGGTACATATTTAAACTTGGCATGCTTAATTAGTGCTAACAGAAAACCATGTTTAAGGAGTTCATGTCTTATTTTCATTTTTTAAAAGTCCACTTTGTCAGCTGAGAAAGATTGTTCTTTAACAGGTCCATTGTCTTGGCGGAGAAATTGGAGCAGAAGTCTGGGAGCACCTTCTTGTCATGATCCGATGTCCCTTCCTGGCTCTTTCAGCCACCATAAGTAACCCTGAACATCTCAGACAGTAGGCTTGCCTTCCGGTTTGGAATAAGGGCTGGTTTGTCTTAGAAGTTCGAATTTCATACTTTCTATATGGCTTTTGAAGGATTTCATGACTTTCCAGTTAACTAACAATTCATCTAGACCTTCAAGACAGTGTTTTCTAGCACTTCCTGGGAGAGGCAGGCACTCTCTACAAATAATGACGCCCCACCCCACCCAGACTGGCAGGTTAGCAGGAAACTTTCTCCAGTATCTCAAAAAAGCTTACTAAGAAACTATGAATATAGATTTATTTTTTCTTTACCAGGAAACCAAAATATGGAGCCATAAAGACATAGTCAGCTATAAACGCTAAGATGTATGTCCCAAATTGTGTAGATGTCTTGATAGATAACAATCTACTGAAAGCTGTGCATTATGGTTGTCACTGAGGTTGTATTTTGTACAATGAGAACATTGATCCCTATAGTAATGCCTCCTACGCGCAAGCCACTGTTCTATGCACTTTGAATGCACAGTACTATTTTAAATCCAGCAAGCCATATGATTTACTATTTATTCATTATTTTCATTAGAAAACAATGGCTCTCTTAACATTACTGTTGTTTCTACTATCACTATGACTACTGCCCCTACTACTGATATTATTACCATTTTAAATTGTGGGAAACAAATTACAGAGGGATTATATGTTACAATCAAGAGCCACAGCCTTCAGAATTCAGGCTGGCATTCAGTTTATCAAATAATTCTCTTTTTTTAGGTTTTTTGAGACAGGGTCTCACTTTGTAGTTCAGGCTGGCCCTGAGCTCAGCCTCAAACTCACATCACAGCAATCCTCCTGCCTCTGCCTCCCGAGTGCTGGTATTACAGGCATGAGCCACCATGCCCGGCACTGTGGTATATGGTACTGGTTGCTGCTTGGCGTGAGTCTCCACACCCAGTATTGTATGTGGTTACTGGGGATTGAACCCGGGTCCTTGCACTTGCAAGGCAGGCACCAGAACCACTGAGCTAAATACCCGGCCCTATCAAATAATTCTTAAGGCACCTGAAATTGTCCATTTTCTCTCCTGAAACTATTTGACTACTGGTCAATACTTACATTTTCTTCCTGAAAATATGTACGTTTACTTTTAAGGTGGCTGCAGTCAGTCAAATATTACTGGAAAAAAGAAGACAAAAATATGGAAGAAAGCATGGCCTCCAAAAGAAGTACTGGCTGTCATGCCAAGATCTCTAAAGACCACTACCAGATGAAGCAGTCCTATAAAGTCAGACTTGGTAGGTTAGACGCATTCATATACATTTTATCTAACTTTCCTATGCTCCCCAGTCCTCCATTTCCATTAATTAGGAAAGTCGTGTCCTTCACTTTCAGTGCTCTACGGAGAGAGATACAATGACTTAGAGAAGTATATTTGTTCTGTGAAACAGGACAACATTTGTTTTGATCACTTTCATCCATGTGCTGCCCTCACCATAGATCACGTAAGTGATACTTTTGTCATCTTTGTTCTGAGTAATGTAAACAATCTGTGTTATTCTAATTAAAAAACTGCTTACTTGATACTTACCAGAAGTAAGGCATAGATGCTTCATATTTGATTTTACAAATAACAGGAAGATTCTTCCTAGTTTCACTAGCCCTTCAGTGGTATTTGGAGCTACATAGCTTAAAATCTACCCCCTTTTTTTGAGACATGGTCTCGCTTTGTAGTTCAGTCTGGTCCTGAACTCAGCATCAAACTCAGCAATCCTCCTGCTTCTGCCTCCCAAATGCTGGGATTACAGGTGTGAGCCACCATGCTCAGCACTGTGATATGTGGTACTGATTGCTGGTGGGCATGAATCATCATGCCTGGCATTGTTGTATGTGGTTACCAGGGATCAATCCTGGGTACTTGTACTTGCAAGGCAGGTACCAGAACCACTGAGCTAATTCCCTAACCCCAAAACTACTAAAATTTTAACTTGAATGGTAAAAAAATCTATTTATTTTTGTGCATTATTTTTGTGCATATTCTTCCTGGTCATCACCCTTATTTCTACACAGATTGAACTTCCTGTCAACAACTTCTAATATCTGTGAGAGTCTGGTCACCATGAAGCAGGTTTTCCAAAGAAAATGCCTCTCCCTTATATAGCAACCACAACATGAACGATGAAGGGAAAGTCCTAAAAGAATTTCATTTGGAATATCAGGAGTAACTGGAGAAGATTTCTTAAGTTTTCCTCAAGTATTTCTCTTCTTCACTTATTCTATTCCTATGAATAATCAATTTAAATTCCTATTGCTACTCCAAGTGACAATAGCTCTCTTCTTAAATTTATAAATTGACATATATTCCACATTCCGGCATCATATTGACCTCATCAACATAATTTGGATCTTCCTCAGTCTTGAAAGGCTCCACTCTGAAAGGGCAAAGTGCACAGCTGGGTCTCTTGACAACCAAGGGACTCAGTGACCACATCCCAGGGTCTCTTCCATTCACCTTCCAAATGAACCTTCCCTGGGGGCTGATCCTGTTCCTCAGATGCTGAACCTCACATGCCAAATGCTGGATTTCCAGATATTGTTTATCTTCCATGACCTGAATGTGAACCTGTTCCCCAACCCTGTAACTTCCTCTACTGGATGTTTTGATTGTGTTTTGTATGTAACAGCAGTCTAGGCCCGGTTGCAGCTGAGGATGTCTGCATGCATGTGTTCTTTATCCTCTAAGAGTAACTCTTTGAAAACAAGTTTCATGTGTAGTTCTTCACAAACTGCCTTGCATGTGAGATTTTCTCACTAAATACATGTTAGATAATAAAACTGAGTACTTGCTAGGTGCTGTAGAAGTTTAACATATTTCACTTTTTAACTGAATTCCATATTGGTATATTTTATATACATATCATTGTCACACTGAACATTGGGGATTTGTACCAGCATATCATGTGAGTTAATTCTCATTTTTACCCATTCCCCTATCCCCCAATAGCCCCCCACCCCCAATATACATACACTTTCTATCATTTTTTATCATCATATTTTTTCTTTCCCCTCATTACTTATCCTTCCCTTTTCCCTTTGAATATTTTCTGTTTCACAATATCTATCCTACATTCTAGAACTTATTTACATCTTCAGATTCTCATGTCAGAGAAAAGATATGGTATTTACAATCTGTGACCTATATTTCACTTTTTAACCTTCACATTTATATGACAGGTGTCCTGTTACTATTTCCCTCCTATAACTGAGAAGCATAAAAACCTTAACTACTTTGGTGTGTCTGTACTAAGTAGATGGTAAGCCAGAAGGCAGTCTCTGATAGTTGTCTCCACAATCTTCTTAGGAGCTGTCCAACAAGTGTATGGATGAACATGAGGCACTTTAGAGCTTATGACACAGGTTGTAATTGGCTTCTACAGACTAATGAACAAACTTGAATGCTCAGAACTTTTCAATAGAGTTTTATAAAAGTCATTTTTTGTGGCAGTGATCCAACTCATCTCTAGATCAAAATTTAAGATCTTGAGAAATTCCTCTAACTTAGTTTATACTCTTAACCTAGAATACAGATGATAACCCAAATATAAGTAATAAAAGATTCTTCTGACCTCTCTCCCTACTTCCCTTCTTTCCTTATTCCCTCTCTTCTTTTAACCAGAGATTATCTAATATTTTCATCAAACTTGGAATTTAAAAAATAACATAGTACTTTAAAGTATCTATTTTGTGTAAGATGATTCAAGGGAAGTTACTATAAACAGAAATGCTTTTAGTAGTTCACAGTAAGTGCTGGACTTGGTATTTTGGTCTTAGTTCCTTTTTTCTAGTCTCAGGAGCTATTAATGGAGTAAGCAGAAGGCTATAAAACTACTATAGTGTGATCTGACTCCACATGACACTTGCAAAGGGTGTGCCGTAGTATAAACCTTAAGATTTGACTTGTTTGGCACAGATGGAGGGTAAGTAAATACAAAATCTTGGTCATGATTCGATACATTTTGAACATTGTTATAGCATGTGTGTTTATAGGACACTCTGTAAATTAGCGATGATAAAATACACGTATTCTAACTTGGTAAATAATTTCTAAACTTTAGTAGTGTACTTTGGACTAACTTGAAAGAACTGAGCATCAAGGAAAACTTTTATGAACTTTAGCAACAAAGAAAGCAATAAAAAAAGAAGAACCACACAGCTTATGTTTTTCTTCTACATGTTAGAAAAATGACTTTATAAAGAAAGAGATGGAACATACAGTAGGCAGGTCTTAATCTGATTTTAATTAGGGCTTGTGCTCTATCCCTAACTTATGGATATTTTATAAGTCAGTTATTTAGATATATTCATGGTTGTATTTAATTATCATGTAATACTTAATAACATTTGAATATTTCACTTTAATGTCACTCATTCACTTTGGCTTTCTGTTTGTGATTGTGAGGCAAAATAAAAAAAAGAATGCAAGATTAAATGAATACTAAAACATTTCAATTTATTTTAAACGTAGATTGAAAGGTATGGATTCCCTTCAGACCTTGCACTTTCACCTCGAGAAAGCATCCAGCTTTATGACACCATGTTTCAAGCCTGGGGATGTTGGCCAAAGGCCCAGGTAACTAGTAGTCCTGGAATTAATGTTGTTCTACAGGATGGTAACAATGCAGTTCCCACCTCGTGTTCTTTCTAATCCCTGTTCTTGACCTTTCAAAGCTATTAATGGAATCTTCAAATAAGAAGTTCATCAAACATTCTTCTTAGAGGTTTAATATGGTGTTTATTTAGTTCATGCGAATGTTTCTTCTTTCAGCTTCTGGGATACTGAGGTGTTTTAGTCTCAGCTTGCTAATCTCTTTCTCGTGATCACACTTGCCCCTTCTCTCTGTGCCTATTAACCTTCTCTTTGTTCTCTCACTCAGTTAGTTTCCATCCTTTCCTCTGAAGAGTCCATGCATCCTCATCGCTTTGTGGATTAGAAGCTACTGAGAATAATAAGAAATTCAGAAGTCTATGTCTTCAAGAGCTCAAACAGTTGTTTGTGAGACATCTAACTGAGAAAGGTCTTTTGATTTTTAGGCATAATTTTATGTAGTTTTGTGGTGCTGTTTTCAGAACCTGTGTCCGGAGAACTTCATTCATTTTAAGAATAAATTAATCATTAAAAAGGTGGATGCCCGAAAATATGAAGAGAGTTTAAAAGAAGAATTAAGAAATTGGATTAAAAATGGCAAAATAGAGCAGGTAAATTTTACACAGTTTGGCAAAGAACTTGTCTTCTTGAGTTGTATGAGTAAATACCATTTTGTTTTTTATCAATTGTCAGTTTTCATGTTAGCATTTTAAATTGAACATGAAGTTAAGTGATTCCCAGATAGAATAATAAGACAATCATTTTTAGATCCTGATTGTCTCTTTAAATTTGAAACAGAAACAAGAGAAAAGAAGCGAACCTCCTTGTCTATAAGGTGACATTCTGATAGACATGCAGAACGGAGGCTGGACTCACAGGTGTTAAGAAGTTTTATGCTCTTTTCTTTATTTGGAGTTCTTAAAAGTAATTTTTATTTCAATTCTTGGTAACTTCATTGAAATAGGCCGGAATCATCAGTACTCTCCTTTTAAGTCAGTTCTTTTTCTTATTAATTTAAAAAATTTTCCAAATTGTTTCCTTTCACTCCTGTAGACTTTAGTGTATATTTCCTAAGTACAGAGGCCTTCTCTTAGATTTTCGTATCTTACCAGTGCCCATGTTTCTTCTAAGATGATGTTTACTAGCATTTGAAGTGGGAAGGCAGGGAAATCATATGGATCTACGCAATTCACTAAAAAATTATCACAGCAACCATTTTCTCCTGACTAGACCCTGTTGAGGCCAAAACCCACCTTGAAAGGATTGTGGGAAAGTCTACCTATTGTTTCTGGGGAAAGCGTGAGTGTTGTCACAGTTTCAGAGGCAAACCCAGCTAGATGTGGTGGCACAGGCCTACTATCCCAGCACTTGGGAGCCAAGGCAGGACGGTGTTCATGAGTTGATCAGCCCTGGGCTTCATAATGAGTTCAAGACCTGAACTACATAGCAAAACCCTGCCTTTAAGAAAAAAATGTCTAACAGGGATTGGGTAATTGTGGCTCAATTGACACCTT
>PVIR01033217.1:0-18114 GCA_004026965.1 Petromus typicus | reverse complement strand
AATTCTTGAAAACAGTGCTTATGGCTGCAACATTTACCTTAAAATAACAATCTTCAAAGGAACCCTTCTCCACTGTTGGTGGGACTGTAGACTTGTACAACCCCTGTGGAGATCAGTTTGGAGAATCCTCAAAAAGCTAGGATTGGAGGTCCCATTTGACCCGGCCATTGCCCTGCTAGGTATATACACACAAGAATTAGAAGACTCATATCACAGTGACATATGTGCACCCATGTTTATAGCAGCACAATTTGTGATTGCTACATCTTGGAAACAACCCAAGTGTCCATCACCTGGAGACTGGATAAAAAAGCTGTGGTTCTTCTACAGAATGGAGTATTACTCTGCCATAAAAAATTATAAGTTTGAATCATTTCTACTTAAATGGACATACCTTGAGGATATCCTCCTAAGTGAAATAAATAGGACACAGATAGGTACATATCGCATCTTTTCTCTGGTATGAGAAAATAAAGATGTAAATGAGTCCTAGAATTGTATGTTATATATTGTGAAATAGAAAATGCTCAATGTAAAATAGGGAGAAGGGGGAAAAATGATGAGATTGTAACAAAAAAATAAGGAAACAAATTTTATGTATATGGGGGGGTGGTAGGGTGGGTAGGGCTATGGGAAAAAATGAGAATTAAGTTGTGTCTTATACTGTTACAAATCCCCATTATGGAGTGCAATCATGATGTGTATATGTAATGTACCAATAAAGATTAAAAAATTAAAAATAAATAAATAAATAAAATAACAGTCTCCACTCTACTTCTAAAGATTGCTAGGGATTATTTTGCCTTTGTTCTTATTTTTCATTGCCTTTAATTATTGACAGCCTTTGTAAACAAAAGATGTCACTCTGTTAATAGCATTCTATTTTTCATAGTGGTATTTCTGATAACATAACAAAATATAGTAATTCTTGATCACTTAAAATGTCAAATCCCAGATCTGGAGAGAAACCCTATGTTTTTAT
The DNA here is from genome assembly GCA_004026965.1 of Petromus typicus. Classification (NCBI taxonomy): domain Eukaryota; kingdom Metazoa; phylum Chordata; class Mammalia; order Rodentia; family Petromuridae; genus Petromus; species Petromus typicus. The sequence continues at coordinate 17,132 of PVIR01033217.1, read as the reverse complement.
GTGGAATGCGATGTTTTGCTTTGTGTTTTCCATGCTGAGAAGTATACCACAGGCAAAAACCCCATTGAATATTTGTCATACACATTCCTGTTACACTGGGATCAAAGCTATAACTCCAGGAACAGTTTGTATATTACAGGTCACATTTAATATTATATATATATATATATATATATATATATATATATATATTCACATTGAAAAGCAGCAGGATTTGCTTCAGCCTCAAAGAGTGTGTTTATGTATTTAAATGAACACTGAAAATTAGCTGAACTTTTTTTTCTAAATGAGAGATTTAAGTAGATTAAATTATGAAGTTATAAAATTTATTTTACTCGTTACCATTTTAAAATGGTAATATTATGCATATATTTTTCTTTTAAAAGTATTTTAATTTAAAATTTGAGATTGACTTTAATACTATGACTCAGAAAGCTTTGCATAAATACTATTTAAGCACGGTTCGTAGCTATAGTTAATTATTCAGTCCCAAATCAGTTCTTGCATTTAGGTTTTAATAAAGTTAAATTGCCTATATATTCAAAGAAGTTTTAATTCTGGTTTTTAAAGTTTCTTCCAAATTTCAGATTCAATTAATTAGTGAGAAATTATTTTTTACTTAGACTTACATTTTATTTGATATTTCTTGTGAATTTTGCTCTAACAGAACCTAGTTATGCCCAGGCTCTGTGCAAAATGGCTCTGTAATAATTAGCATGGTATACACAATAGCTCTTGTAAGCTGCTTTCTCTTTTAATGAGATAACTTGGTTTATGTATAGATTTGTTTTAAATTTAATCTTTTAGCCTTGTGAGCATGTCTTACTTTGAAAATACTTTAATAAATAAGGGGATAAATAAGTATGTATTTAGAATTACCAAATGGAATGAAGATTCTATGCCACAAGAATGTCAGACTGTTAAAGAGAAGTGAGAGAATGAATCTGACAGATTACAGTGTTAAGATATTGAATGACAAATGTAAAGGTCAGATCTGAGACTTACTGATTTGTCCTTTATGACATTCATGATAAAGAAAAGAAATCTCAAAAAGATGTGATAGTAGATGCTAGTATGATAGGCTTTTGTTATGAGTGAACTATAATTGTCAATGTACAGAAATTATTTAAAAAATGACAAATTTTTAAACATTGTTTAAATTTAAACATGACAAATGTGTTAAACATTTACATCATACATTACTTACAAATGCTGTAAATAAAAGACATATTTATTTTAGAAATAAAATGAAGGATTTTTTTTTCTTTTAAAACAGGGTCTTACATGCTTGCCTTGGACTAACTATTTAGCCCAGAATGGCTTTGAACTCACACCAATCCTCTTGTTTTAACTTCTGGTGTTGGAATTATTGGTATATTCTGTCACACCTGGTTTAAAATGAAATATTTAAAAATATCAATAGTGGTCATGAACTATGGTTAGTTTCTTATACTGCTTATATTTTCCAAATACTTAATAAGTATAAATTATTTTCAAAGTAGACATATAAACAAATACATCTTGAATGAAAAAAATCTTAAATAAAACCTCCATGTTAGCTTCTGAATAGTTTCTGATGTTTTCTTGAAAATAGGTGGGAAAATGAGGATCAAGATACATCATATATGGGCGCAAATTCTCAATGATGAATATGATCATATACCTAAAATGTGCTAGTACTTTCCTTTGTATATGCAGCATTTATGTCATGTTGACCTAAAAAGTCAAATTGAAGCAGATCAAGGAGAAAACCTAGAGTCTGTTTAAGTGAAAGTGAGGATGGAGACCCAGAAATCACAAGTTCTAGTTGCCTAGAATAATTGTTTGGAAATGACACTGAAAGGATCTAATTGCATAACAGAAAGCCGCGTGTCACGATGGTACTGGTTGATGAGAAGAGCAGAGATTGCTGATAGGTTCTTGGTCATTTGCCTTACATGTCCCCAGTAAGAACCTCAGCAGGCAGGAGCAGGGCTAGCACTCTGAGAGGCAGAGACAGGATTGTAAGTTTGAATCGAGTATGAGCAAGTTAGCGCCTTTTCATGGTTTTGAAAATTATTTTGAAAAAGGAATAATGAGTGGAGGAGGCAGCAAAGTATAAATTCCTGGGCTCAGTCTCTAGTACAGCCAAAAGGCTGTAATGCATAGGAACAAGGCATCATCCAAAGGATTTATGACTAAGAGTGTCCCAAAGTAGCTAAACTGAGAAAGTTGGAGGTTAAGGTTGACCAGATTGTGGAATTTCGAACCTAGGGAGTTATGACTGCTGCCCCACAGTGCAGGTTTCCAGACCTGATAAGAACTGACCAACTTTCCTTCTTCTATGTTTTCAATAAAATTTGTATGTTGATGTAGAAAACATGATGTGAAAGCAACTTACTGTGCTAAGTTATACTTTATGGATGCACACCAAGTGTGAAACTTTCTTTGAAAAATTTGCATAAGAGAATATATGCTAACAGAAGGCTTTTAAAGAGGTTGTTAAGAGTTTTCACTAACTTAGCTTAGTGAATATCAGAACAATCACATGTTGCCAAGTTTTACTTTTGGGTGTTTTCATGAAGAGGAAAGAGGTATCGACAGCTCTCCTCTTTCTGTGGGTTAAATATCTTGTAGCTCAGTCCTGAGGGATCCTGTTTATTTACTTAGTGGTTGTGAACATGATGTGGCTGAGACCAGTGTCACCATCTAGGAAGGACTCTGTTAAAGGCAGGATATTTTTACCTTTGTTCTTTGATGTCTGAAAAGTTTTCACATTTTACTTAGGGAAATTTTGGTTAGATGAATCAGCTTCAAGAAGCAATTTTAAACAGGAAGATTTAATTTCCATATTAGTAGAATGGATACAGTTAGCAGTTGGCAAAACTCAGATTTCAACCATGCAGAGTCCTGTTGAAATTCCCAATGGTAGATGACCATGATTAAATTGATGACAGTGTTTGTGATTTTTCTTACTTGCAAAAATATGCTTAATAGGGCTGGGGATTTAGCTCAATGGTTCCGGCACCTGTCATGCAAGCACAAGGACCCGGGTTCAATCCTTCGTAACCACATACCTATACTGGGTGTGGAGACTCATGCCCAGCAGAAACCAGTACCACAGACCACATTGCCGGGCGTGGTGGCTCACGCCTGTAGTCCCAGCACTCGGGAGGCAGAGGCAGGAGGATTTAAGTCTGAGTTCAGGGCCAGCTTGAATCACAAAGCGAGACCCTGTCTCAAAAAACCTTAAAAAAAATCTATCTATCTATCTATCTATCTATCTATCTATCTATCTATCTATGCTTAATACTTTCTAGTAGGAGCATGACTAGACGGATTAAAGGTGGAAAACTAAATGACCACATTAAGCTACCAAATATGATTTCAGAGTTTTCTGTATAACTTATTAATTTTAAGTCCTAAGTTTCTTGTTACTTCGTCAGGATTACTGACATTCAGAGATTTAGTTGTGCAAGCAAATGAAGACATTCTCAAACTAGCACCAGCCAAGGGCACAAACACTGAGGGAATAAGGGTGGCGATCATTGCATTTTTGTGCCTCCAACCCTTTTCCCTTCCCGTATTTTCTAGATTTTCTTTTTCTCTTTCTTCCTTTTGTTTTTCTTTCACTTTTTTGTTATTGCTGGAGATAGACCCTAGGACCTATGGTTGGAGGCAAGGGCTCTACCACTGAGCCATTTGTTCAGCCACAAATTTTCAACATAAATGTATTACTTTAATAATGTTAATATGAAGAAATTTTTACTTAAAAATAAGTTAATTATATACAGTCATTAATGTGAAAATCATGCATAATATATTCCCTCCATTCTATAGCCAAGAATGTGTCCATGACTGGCTACTGTACTACAGTGGGATAATAAACAAAAGGAAAAGTACAAAAAAAAGCTCAGTTTTTCAGTGTTTCAAAACTGTAAAATGAAGTTGTAAAATTTTTCACTAGAAAAAGTTGAAAACTATAGATATATAAAATTTTAAAAGTGAATGTTCCACTTTAATTCTCTCCCAACTCAAAAATCTTACTTGCTAAAACTGTCCAAAATATAGATATTTATGAATATATACTTCATATATATTAGTACTGAAGTATATTACAATTTAGCACTTTAATGAATATATTACATTTTTATAGTACCTTCAGATATCTTTTCATGCCAGTAAGCCTATTAACTATGGTATTGTATTTCAACAATTTTACTTTTAGAAAAACTCTTCATTTGTGGGTGCAAAGAGACATGTTTATCATAGTGTCATTTGTATTAATTTGAATGGAGTGCTATTCAGAAGTTAATAAACTAAATTTTGTGTCAATATAGATCAATGTTTAAAAAGCAATTTGAGTAAAATATTTTAGGACATTGTAGTGCATAAATGATAGATCAGTTTTACAAACTTAATAAGCAAAGAATAATTATATTAGTTATGTATCCTTAAATATGTAGTAAAATTATGAAAATGTTGTAATCTTGTTAGAAAATAGACCTTCGAAAAGTTATTTGTCTTTAGAGAGATATAGTGGTGCTTTCTATGGATAATTGTGCCAATTTACATGTGTATCAGTAGTATTTGAATTCATAAAATTTCAGTCTTTTTTACACATTTTTAACTCTTACTCATGGCTCAAATTCTTTTCTTTCATTTTTCCTGTTGGAAAGTTTTCATTTTCCAGATGCATAGTCCATTGTCCTAGTATAATTCTCCCCACTGATTTATCTGGTGTATCTAAATGCTGTGTATTTACATCTGTTCTTCATTCTCAATTCTGTTCCATTGGTTTACTTATCAATATTTAGTTGCTTGAACATTACAAAGTCTTTATATCTGTTAGAATGAATTTTACTCCTCATTCTTTTTCTTCAAAATTACTTTGAATGTTCCTAGAAAGTTCTCCCATTACTTGAGAGTCTGCTCGTTAAGTATGACGCACCTTCTCTGCGATGGCTGTTCTCTGGTTGCTACTTTGCAGGTGTCCTCCATGGTGCTGTGATCCTCTGGCTTCTTTGGCTTGTCAGTTTAGGCTGTGTGAGATTCTAGCTTCTGGGAAGTTGGAAAGTGGGAGGACATGGGGAGGGAATTCATTCTCTGCTTGTCTTCTTGGCCTCTTGCCAGCTGTGGTAGTCATGGACACATGCAGCCATGACCACAGCTTCTTGGTTTCATTTCCAGTTCTACCTAGATTCCTTTAGTCCTGTTCTTCTGCTTCCCCTTCAGGCCTGGGAGGAAGTGGTGGATGTGGTGGAGGTGATGGCTTCCTTCTGTTCCACCTGACACATTTCTCCAGTTGGTGCCTTTGGTTGTGACATCTCTTTCCTCTGGGGCTTCCAACTTACACCGCTTTTGGAACGGAATGTGTTTTTGTTTCCTTTAAAAGTTATGATTTCATTTGAGAGCACCGTCCATTTTATGACAGAGACTTTCTCTTCATAGACTCGACTTGTCTCTGTTTCCTTTTATGTGCTTTTATTGTTAGAAATTTTTTCTATGAAGATCTTGCTGAGATATTTTGAGATTTACCCTCTGGTAAACCTTCTTGGTCTCTTCCTTGGTTTAAATACTTGTAGTGTTTTCCACTTTCAATTTAATGAGGTTTCTATTTGCATGAAGAAGTCATATTAGTTTTCTTATCCATTGATATTAAAATTTTACAAATATCTTTTATCTGGGTTATTATTGTTTTTGTTGTGATTGCAAATGAGAAATTTAAAAAGTCCTCCGGATATTTATTGTGTATTGATTTTTACAGGTTGATCTCCCATCTAACAGCTTCAATAAAGACTCTTAATAGTTTTCTATGTTTTATTATATAGACTAATTATATCGTGTGTGCAAAATAAAAATAATTACTAATATTTATTGAAAATTCATTTTTAAAAAAACATACTTTAATAGAGCAGCTCATGTAATTTTCTTTTTTAAAAAAATTTTTATTGGTACATTGCATACACACATCATGATTGCACTCCATAATGGGGATTTGTACCAGTATAAGACACAACTTAATTCTCATTTTTTTCCCATAGCCCTACCCACCCTACCGCCCCCCCATATACATAAAATTTGTTTCCTTACTTTTTTGTTATAATCTCATTATTTTTCCCCCTTCACCCTATTTTACTTTGAGCATTTTCTATTTCACAATATATAACATACAATGCTAGGACTCATTTACATCTTTATTTTCTCATACCAGAGAAAAGATGCGATATGTACCTATCTGTGAGCTCATGTAATTTTCAAATTAATTTTGTGATAAAGATACTATTATTTCATGCCTACACACCACTTTTAAAGAAAGGAGTTCCCAGAGATTAATTAAACAAAGAAAATGTAGGATATAGACAGCAATTATTATGACCACCATTTTCTATGTGTAGGAAAATCTAAGCACAGAAATATTAATTAACCTAGCTAAAGGTACACAACTAGTGAGAGGCAGGGCCTCCTGGCTGGGATTTGAACTGCTGCATTCACTTCGATGCTCTTAAAATGAAGTTGACTATTTTTGATTATTTTCACTCTTTTCAAAAATCCCTGTTTTTGTTTATTCTTATGATCATAGTAAATTAGTAGAAATGGCTTTGCAGAGAGGCACGAGTAGACTAGTTAGATGTAGAACAATCAGCACATCCTTTGTCAAGGAGGGACTTGTTTCCTAGGGAGGACAAAGAAGTCAGCGGACGGCTTCCATCATCAAGCTGTTCCATGTTCTCAGTGGCAAAGGGTTCTGGGGATCCGGAGGCAGCCTGCACGGAGCAGTGGACACTTTCCTTTGGGGAGAGGTAGTTGGTACAAATGTCCAGCCATAGGGAAGTTCACTCCGGTGCACCATCCTCCGCTCCCACAAGATCTGCTGACCTGCAGTAGATCTGTCCCAGGAGACCTCTACTCACTGGCAGAAATGCTTGTCTTTACCCAGCATTTTCCACCAAAACTCACTGTTTCCAATGGAAGCAGCTTGCAGCAGATTCAAGTTGGTTTCTTGGTCTCTTCCTTGGTTTAAATACTTGTAGTGTTTTCCACTTTCAATTTAATGAGGTTTCTATTTGCATGAAGAAGTCATATTAGTTTTCTTATCAATTGATATTAAAATTTTACAAATATCTTTTGCTTTGTAATCTGTTCATGGGTGAGTTTGTGAAATAAGCAGTTCTTGTGCACTTAGCATAAACCTGATTTAATCATTATATATGCACATTGTTGAGTTTTGTTTTGTGTCATTTAGAATTGAGATGGAATTTCATACTGTTCCTTTTTTGTGTTATTCTTCTTAGATTTGTTATTAAGGTTATGTTAGCCATGCAAGTGATTTTGGAAAATTGACTTCTCCCTTTTCTTTTATTCTATAAGAAAATTTATAATTAATGAATTCTGAATATTTGGCAAATCTTGCCTGTAATATTTTCTAGCTAGTTTATTTTTAATTTTAATTACTTAGTATTTTAAGCCTTCTGTCTTTTTCTGGTTGTTTCCCAGTCACATTTTTATGTTTTATAGAAAAGAATCTACTTAATTTTCTACTGTTTTTAAATTATTTAACATAGTGTGCTTATAATTTAAAAATCCTTCTGGAATCATATTGTCGTTTTAAATTTTCAAATTTTTGTTTTCATTGATCAGTATTCTAGGATTTGCAAATCTTTTTTAGGTTCATAAGAAAGTTCTCTTTTCTCTTTTAATTTTCTTAGGCTACATATTTTATTGTTTCCTTTAAAAATTATTTTTTCTGTTGAATTCTTTTTTTTTTAGGTTTTTTGAGACAAGGTCTCGCTTTTTTGTGGTTCAGGCTGGCCCTGAGCTCAGCCTCCAACTCACATCACAATCCTCCTGCCTCTGCCTCCCGAGTGCTGGGATTACAGGCGTGAGCCACCACACCTGGCACTGTGGTATGTGGTACTGGTTGCTGCTGGGTGTGGGTCTCCACACCCAGTATTGTTATGTGGTTACCAGGGAATCGAACCCGGGCCCTTGCGCTTGCAAGACAGGCGCTGGAACCACTGAGCTAACTCCCCGGCCCCCTTCTGTTGAATTCTTAATGTTTTTACCTTTCTAATATTTACTTCTAAAGTTGTATTTTAACACTAAGTACTTCAACTACATTCCAAAATTTTGAAGCATAGTTTTGAAAATTGAACTTAAGAATGAATGGAAAATCAAAAGATGCTACAATAATAATGAGAAAATGACTCTAAGAATATAAGTTTTAATTTCCTGAGCTGTACCCACTCATTCTCACAGCTGAATTTGTTAAAAATTTGAGGAACAGACAATTGAGTCATGATTTAAAATGTTTTGAAAACTGAAAAATAAGAAAAACATCCTACTTTTAAAAGAGCATACATAATGTGAAAACAAAAGTCTTGGAAAAATAGGCAAAGAAGATAAGAGTAAAAAACAGTAATAGAAGTATATTATATTCGAGAATTTCTGTCAAATAAATATTGATATCAAATTTAGAAGGAAATATCAAGAAAAACAAACAGCAATATACTTTAATAATGTAGCAAAATTATGATTATTTCTAGGCATAGAAAATTCAACACAGGTTTAATTTTAGATGACCAATTAATGTAATTTATCCAATTAGCATTTTAAGGATAAAATGCTAAACATTTTCCATAGAGGCCAAAATGATTTTTGGTCACCTACAAATATATATCTGATTTAAAACCATTCATAAAACAAAGGAGATTTCTAACACATGGGTAAGCGCATATGTATTTTGATGCTTACTATGGTAGTTACAGAGAACCTTCTGTGAAAGATGAGGAATAACAGAAGACCCTCCAATATCACATTTTATTTAGTAGTTTTCTAAAGTACCAATCACAAGCTAAATGTAAAGTACAGAGACTTTTTTTTTGAGGCAGGGTCTCGTTTTGTAGTTCAGGGTGGCCTGAACTCACTTTGTAGCCCAGGCCAGCTTCAAACTCACAGCAATCCTCCTGCCTCTGCCTCCTGAGTGCCAGTATCACAGGCGTGAGTCACCAACCCGGCATTGTTTTATGTGGTTACTGGGGATTGAACTCAGGACCTTGTGCTTGCCAGGAAGACACCTAAACCACTGAGCTAAATTTCTGGCCCAAGAACAGAGATTTGAGTAAGATTAGGTTTATTTGTCATTATTTGAAATGTAGGGATAGAGTCTCGCAGGGGTTTCTGTGGAAATCTCCTTCTCTGTGAGGACCTCTGAACAGATGTCACTTGGTAACAAGATTTCCTTCTTTTGGAGAAATGTTAAAGAATCTAGCCATTGCGTTATGAATTAAACAATGCAACTTTTCAGTATTTTGAACTTAGTAAAGATTATGTGGTCAATAATTAGTAGTGACACAAAGAAATGATTTTTTAAATACATTGTTTTAGAACATTCAGCACAAGGAAATGTCCTAATTTTCATTATAAACACAAATATCATGTCAATAAACATTTAAAGTGCTTTTAATATAAAAAGTATAGTATAAAAATTTAGCATATTAGAAAATACTAAACTTTCTATACTATAAATATGATTATATAGATAGCTAAAATATTGGATAAAAATGAAACTCCTTTTGAAAAGTGATACATTTGCTGTTGATATTTTTTAGTTTTTAGAAAAACATATTGAATATAATTAAATCATCTTTTCGATGAAGTCCTCACAAAATTTTAAGATACATTGTAGAGCTGTGCAGAAGAGTCATGGTTGGTCAATACATGACAAACCTGCTTAAACATATACAGGCAGGAAAGAGAAAAGGAACAACTAACTTGCATTTGTATTATTTAATTTTTCTAAAAGATCACACAGATGTGCGTTTTATACTCTGATTATCACTGCAAATTTTAGACACTGGTGCTTGTAGGAGAGTGTAAACTTTATGAGAAGCAGAGCTGTTGGCGTCCTATATGCAGACCGCTACAAAGCCTTGTCACAATCCTTTATTGAATTCCTGTGCTCTGGACTAGTGCTTCGAGGAGATGGTCCCTTAGATGTAAGTAGAATTATTATTCATATTGCATAGATGAGATACTTATATAGGTTAATGATCTTGCCTAAATAAATATTTTCAGGTCTTTAACACTGTTTTTTAAATTTTCTCATCTCAAGTGTATTTATAGTAACATTCTGTTTTCCTGTGAGAGAACTGAATCTAATATGTACAGAGAGACTTATAATTATTTGTCCAAAGCAAAAGTGTACGATGTATGCCTTTGAGAGCGATGAGTGATCACCACATCAAATGTCCTCAGGACATGTGGGAGGATGGAGATGTTAAGATGACTTGTTGTGTGTTTTCCTTCTCATACTCTTTAATGGAATGTCCATAAAAGTGTAACATTACAGTATGACTTGTGACACAAGTAGCTAGTCAGTGAAATCAGCACTAATGTGATGCTTTGGTGCACAAGCTCTGAAATCCACAGGCAAGAGTTCGGTTGAAGCCCAATCTCTCTTTAGATGCCTAATTCTTGGTGAGTCACTCAACGGCTCTCTTAGTTTTCTATAAAATGTGAATGATAGCCAAGTAACAGAATCACTTTATTAGATCAAGTTTACAAAGATTTTACACATAAGTACTTAGCCACCATGAGTAGTCTTATTATAACAGCTACTGTTTCCTTTACATCTGTGTAAAATTTAGTTTTCCATATATTAGGTAGAACCTTGATTTTTTTTTTAAGGTTTTTTGAGACAGGGTCTTGCTTTGTGGTTCAGGCTGGCCCTGAGCTCAGCCTCTAACTCACATCACAGCAATCCTCCTGCCTCTGCCTCCTGAGTGCTGGGATTACAGTCATGAGCCACCATGCCCGGCACTGTGGTATGTGGTACTGGTTGCTGCTGGGCGTGAGTCTCCATGCCCAGTATTGTTATGTGGTGACCGGGGATCGAACCTGGATCCTTGCGCTTGCAAGACAGGCGCCAGAACCACTGAGCTATATCCCCAGCCCCGAAACCTTGATTTTTCTTAACACAACTTCCATTTGCTTATTTTCTGCTACCTTATGATTTCCCTGCCTTGCCAAACAGAAATCAAAGTATCTCCCAACACAGTCTGATTTTTAGTTAATACAATAGAAATGTCTACAGTTTAAAATCTCTTAAAAGGAAAATGTCAGTCAAAAAACAGGCAACTGAGGGCCAGAGATTTAGCTCAGTTCCTGGTGCACACAAGGTGTCGAGTTCAATCCCTGGGTAACCACATAGAACAATGCTGGGTGTGGGGGCTCACACCCACCAGCCGTCAGTACCATATACCACAGTGCTGGATGTGGTGACTCACGCCTGTAATCCCAACACTCAGGAGGAAAAGGCAGCAGGATTACTGTGAGTTAGAGGCTGACCTGGGCTACCTAGTGAGTTCAAGGCCTGCCTGCACTGCAGCATAAGAACCTGTCTCAAAAAAACCAAAAAAATGGGCAACTGAAATGAATGTATCCTTCTCAGAATTACAAATGACCAGTAAATACAGGCAAAACCTTTTCCTATCTCTGTCCTTTAGAAAAATATAAATTAAAACGACACTGAGATTATAAGAAATGAAATAATAAATGCTGCTGAGGCAGCAGAGAAAAAGGAACTCTTTTATTTGTTGGTTCAAATGTGATCTAGTATAACCCCTGCGGAAATCAGCATGGAAATTCCTCAAAAACTTAAAATAGAAATTCCATTTGACCCAGCTCTTCCTCTTCTAGCTTTCTTCCCAGAAGAGTTAAAAACATCACATTCCAGTGATATATACACATCCATGTTTAGGGCAGCATGATTCATAATAGCTAAATCTTGAAATTGGCCTAAATGTCCATCAATAGCCGAATGGATAAAGAAAATGTCTTTATACACAATGGTGTTCAGTTCACCTGTAAAGAAGTATACAGCTTGAGTCATCTGTGGGAAAATGGGTGTAGCTTGAGTTCATAATTTTAAGTGAAATAAACCAGACACACAAGCTTAAAATTTTTATGGTTCTCTTATGTGATAAACCCAAAATATAAATAAATCAAAGAGCAAAACAAAAAAGAAACAGGGAGATAAGTCACTTGCAAATGAGGAGACAATGAAATCTGAGACAGAGGGGAGGGTGAGGGGATGTAAATAACATTAAGATGTATCACATCTATGTGCCAACTATCCGTAATGAACATATTCATTATGTACCACAAACATGTACTAATACAAAGAATAACTATCCATAAGTTTTAGATATTATTTAGTATTTGTCATAAAGAACTTTCTGCATAAGTCAATTTCTCTAAATGTTTACCTAACATGTCTTATTTCTGTATGCCAGATAATGTCAAATTTAAATTATACTTCTGGTGGTAAATCCACTTAGTGGAATGGAAAGACAACAAATTAATATTATAATTTTACAAATGTTTTATCTACCCCTGAGTGTTAGAGTGCCCTAAATACTTTAGAATTATGTTAATTTAGATAGGATTACATGATTAAATTGCTAGCATCCATTTCTGTAAATGAAATTATAAGGCAAGTTGTAAGGTCATTATATTACAGGAGTATATATATAATTTCAAAACCTAGTCCAATAGTTCATATAAATTAAAACAAAGTCCTGACTTATTAGAATCTCTTTTAAAATTATACTACTATTTGGAGAGAAAACCTCATAGAGGCCTGCAGCACATGAATTTTGCTGTAATAAATCCTCATGAGGAAAGATCCTTACAGGTAAATTCAACTCCTCTTAACAAAAATAGTTGTCTATGAACATAGCTCCCTATAGTGAAATTTGAGCAAAAGTCATAGTTGAAAATGTTTATAAAAATAAGAGAAAAATCATAGAAATAGAGTACAAAGATAAGGAGAGTGAGACAGAGAGATGGAAAGGAAAATGAGAAGAGAGAAGGAGAGAGAGAAAGAGGGAGGAGAGAGAAAGAAGAGAAAGAGAAAGGAGGAGGGAAGAGGAAAGAGACAGAGGGAAGGAGGCTAATGGTGATAAGAAAGGAGAGAGAGACAGAGACAGATAAGATGGAGAGAAAAATAGAACAGGGAGAGAGGAAAGTGTGGGGTGGGGAGGAGAAAGAGACAGAGACAGACAGAGAGACAGAGATACAGAAAGAGACAGATAGACAGGACAGAGACAGAGAGAAGGAGGAAGATTGTTCTGACCCAGGTACAATGCAGTTGTAGTAGATAATGTCTGTTGTAGCAGTAATGTCTGTAATGAAACTGAGCTTCCTTATAGACTCACAACTTCCTTACAGACTTACACTAATGTGGTCCTTATATGTCAGAGTGCATTACAGAGTGACAGCTGCTCTTCTAGGTGGATAGTGTTTGATACAGGAACTAATTCCATTTTAACTTTGAATAATTGTAGACAAAAATAAAAATTTCGTGATTGTATGAAAACTTTGATATAAAGAAATACTTTGAAAAGCATGTGTGGTAGATGGAGCCCAGCAGGAAGATAAGAGAATTATCTAATAAAACATTGGAGAGGAAGAGACTAGCTCTGGGATTAGAAAGGAAATGATTTCATTATTTTAGCCAGTATTTAAGTAGGCCTTTAAGGGGACAAACTACCATCGAATGCATATTATTGGGTTAATTTTATGACTATCTGCTTCAGTTAACTCATTTGGTTTTAGTACATACTGGTCTTCTACCAATTATATGTTCAGGTATTTTCTACTAATTATTGCTGTTCCAGTAATAATCTGACTTTCTGCCACTAATATGAATAGATATATAAAGTAACAATTGAAATTGTCATTTTGTTGTCTACAGCAAGGAGAACAGTAGCAGGGACCATTTACTGAAATGTTTCTTTAAGCACTTTCGTGAACTACCCACACACAGTTTTCCTGAAAGCTATTAAAGTGTAAGAAGCCACTCTCTGGGTGGGGCTGAGAATCCACATTTAACTGCCTGGCTGACCCGGGCATGTACAGAGCCAGGACTCCCAGAACTCAGGTGGATCGCCCTCTTCCTGCCTGAGGGTGCTCACATACATGACAGCGTGGCAGGCACTTTGGTTGGCTTTAGTTTTCTTGCTCCCAATACTCCTTCAGACCATTTTAAAGTGAAAAAAAAATAATAGAGGCATGAGCGTCTACAAACAGGGGGAGGAGCACAGTAGTGGATCATTTGGGGACTGAATTCTCTTTTGCTCAGGAGGGGGCCAGGCACACAAGAGGCTGCCCTGCTCTGAAAATACCACAAGGTTGCTACCTGGTGGGTAAACATACCTCAAAACCCATGAAGTTTTTCCAGTGTATAGAAATGGAAGCTTTGTCTTGCATGTAAGCTGGAGGGAGGAAGCACAGCTGGTTCTGCCAGATCACAGAATCTTCATCACGATCCTCTTGAGGCTGGTGGTGCAGGGGCCACTTAGTGAGGCGAGCTGGGGCCTGGCTCCAGGCCATAGGTACTGAGATCTGGCCGATGTGCACGGACTCTTCCTGGGGGTTGTGCCCACACTGGCTGCTGAAATATAACACCCTCTGAAGTAGTGTAATTTTTAAATTAAAAAATAAGTATCTGTGATTTCCTGATTTTAGCAAGAATCACCATCATTTGTAGAACCTGAATTCTAGGTTCTGAGCTCTACTCCTAGAAAATTTGACCATTTAAATGGAATAAAAGTCTCATTTTTCTAATGTTCTGTATCCAGTATGGAGGTTGACTTACAGGTGGCAGGAAAACATAAGCTCATTTTTTTTTTTTTTGAGACAGGGTCTCGCTCTTTGTAATTTAGGCTGGTCCTGAGTTCAGCCTTGAACTCACAGCAGTCCTCCTGTCTCTGCTTTACAAGTGTTGGGATGACAGGCATGAGCCACCACACCCGGTACTGTAGTATGTGGTTCTGATATCTGGTGGGTATGAGTCTCCACACCCAGCTTTATTGTTTGTGGTTACTTGGGATTGAACCCAGACTCTTGCACTTGCAAGGCAGGCTCTGGAACCACTGAGCTAAATCCCTGGCCCCATAAGCTGGTTTTTAAAAGATAGTAAATAATGTTACTGCAAATAACTTACCATAATAAGAAGAGTAATTAAGCTCTAGAAGGTGCTTCATTATTTCATACAATAGCTAGTACTTTTGAATTGCAGCATAGCAATAATTTGGAAATTGTGTTGCAGTTGATAAAGCTGTTTATGTAGATATGAACTGATACAGTATACATACATATATATATATATATATATATGTATATACACACACACACATATATATGTATGTATAGGGATATATACATGTAGAATATACATAGAATACATATATGTACATATAGAATATGGACTATGCATTTCCATGTTTTACATATGGCAACCAGGAGTGAGAGCTGCAGTGAATGTAAATGAACATCATGCACCTTAGAAACTATGTCTCTTGTGTATAGAGTAAGTGGTGGAGACGTTGGTCGCAATGTGCGGAGCCGGGTATCTTGATTGAAGCACCCCCTTCAGACAGACCTACTGAAGTCATGCAGAGCTTTTCAGAGTCACAGACAACAGTGCCAAACAGGGTGGCAAAGGAGAGAAAGAGCAAATTCTTTCCCAAACATCAGTTCATTAATAGAACACACTGTGCCACAACCGCTATGCACACAGGATGACACACATCACTGCAGCTGATAGAGTGCTTGGAGGCAAGATGTGAATGTCTGCGTCTCCGAATGCTCTCCAACAGCGGGGTGCAGAGGAGCGCCATCGCCTTCCTAGGAAACACACCAGTCACACCACAAATGTTTAATCTGAATCCTCAGGACAAAATAAACATCTTTGTTTTTGTAATTTAAAAGTAGATTTATTGAGTAACATAGGGAAGATCTTAAATAGACTGAGGTAATAGGATATATCTTACTTCAAATATTTAAAAAAAAATGACCTTACCATAAAAATCAGTACAGAAGAACCTAAATAGCCCCTGGACCTTCTATTCATATGCCTATATTTATTTTTTTTCAAATATCCAGTTGCTCTGTGTTCAATATTATCTATAACTTGAAAAAGTAGATTCATAAAATAACAAATATTACTCTATAGTATTTCCTGTTTCCTTTCCTAACTTGAACTTGATCAAGTAGTCAGAAATGATATTTTATTTGCTTGGCATGATATTAATTATATTAATCCAATTGCAACATGTTTTACAATAAGATAATCTTACCAGTTTTTTAAAAGTAGGTACTTAACTGATCAACTAAATTAATAAAGTCTATCAACTATTATTTATATTTTACCATCTTTCATATTCTTTTCATTTTATGCCTCCAAAGCAAAATCCATGTCGAAAATGTAATTTATTTTTGTAAAACTAATTTCATTAATCCTCTTTAGTTAGGTTCATTTTGAAATTCTTGTTATTATGTTTCTTATCTCTATTTTTTTCTTAAAATGAGCCAGTTTCCTCTATATTTTAATTCCTCTTTTGCTACAGTGGAAAATTCCCTGTATGTTTCATATTCAAAGTTGGCCGATTAATGACTTTCTTGAACCATCTGTGCCCCGTGTCATTTGGGAATGACAGTGGTTGTCACAAGGTTTCCCCTAAGACCTCTGTCTGCTTCTTGGTATTCCAAGAGGATCTTGGGGTTCCTGGGAAAGAACATGTCTAAATATCCCAGGCCTGGGCTCAGTTCTGAGAGTGGACGCTTCCCTAGCAGAGAGGGCTTCACTTGTTCTGGTCTGACTTGTACCTGAGGCTGTGCAGTATGTGCATACTACGGATCAACTATCATATGCACAAATATTTTTGGGAAGATTCATCTCCCCAGAGTGTTAACTCATATCTTAATATGCTATTTAGCAGGAAAAATAGTCACAGTGTGCAGTTTCCATAGTCTTTTAGTCTTCTTTTTGTTTCTCATCTTGCAAACTATACCTCAATGCCGAGGAGCTGCCCCACTGTAGGAAACACTGTAACGCTATGATCCCTTCTACAAAATGGGGATATTCTTTTTTTCTTCTAGGTTTTGGGAGAAAATGTTTCTCAAAAGTCTGTTTTATGTAAACTTAATACCTAGCAGAAAGCTTTATTTTGTCAGTATAGGAGAAAAAAAACTGTTTTAGTTTTTATCAATTTCAAGTTTTTACAAATTGACAGTTTAGTACTTGAGAGAATGTAGGTGGCCCACATTCACTTTTCCAAAGCCTGTGTCACTACCAGATCCTGACA